>JANJGN010004127.1:0-36406 GCA_026770705.1 Isurus oxyrinchus
TCTGGGTCTCTCCTCCCTCTCTCTCTCTCTGGGTCTCTGGGGGTCTATTACTCTCTCTCAAGGCCTCACACTCACTGTGGGTCCATCTCCCTCTCCCTCCATCCCACTCTCTCTCTCTCTCTCGCCATGTGTTTGATGGCTTCTCCTATTCTATGTTTCAGGACCACCCAGGATTCCCCTCCTCCCACTGGGAGTCTCGCATTCTGCAGGGATCAATTATGACAGCAACAATGGGAGCTGCCGAACACACATTCATCGATCCCATCACACTGGCAGCCATGTCTGACACAGGCTGGTATCATGTCAACTACAACAGCACTCAGTCATTGGTGTGGGGCCGAGGTGAGTGACTGTGTCCCTCGACCGAGAGAGAGAGAGAGAGGAAATCAGCCAGGGTTCCTGCTTCTGATCACTGTCCAGTGATCCCTGGGTTAGAGAGAGAGAGAGAGAGAGAGGGGAAATCAGCCAGGGTTCCTGCTCCTGATCACTGTCCAGTGATCCCTGGGTTAGAGAGAGAGAGAGAGGAAATCAGCCAGGGTTCCTGCTCCTGATCACTGTCCAGTGATCCCTGGCTTAGAGCGAGAGGGGAAATCAGCCAGGGTTCCTGCTCCTGATCACTGTCCAGTGATCCCTGGGTTAGAGAGAGAGGGGAAATCAGCGAGGGTTCCTGCTCCTGATCACTGTCCAGTCACAGTAGGTCCTTTTTATAATATGGAGACTGGAACTGTGCACGGTGCTCTGAATGAGGTCTGAGGGATACGGTGACCGGAACTGTGCCTAGTACTCGAGTGTGGTCGAACCGAGGGGATACGGAGACCGGAAACTGTGCGCGGTGCTCCGAGTGCGGTCTAACCGAGAGGGATACGGAGACCAGAACTGTGCACGGTGCTCAGAGTGTGGTCTAACCGAGGGGGATACGGAGACCGGAACTGTGCACGGTGTTCCGAGTGTGGTCTAACCGAGGGTGGATACGGAGACCGGAACTGTGCACGGCGCTCCGAGTGTGGGTCTAACCGAGGGGGATATGGAGACCAGAACTGTGCACGGTGCTCCGAGTGTGGTCTAACCGAGGGGGATACGGAGACCGGAACTGTGCACGGTGCTCCGAGTGTGGTCTAACCCAGGGGGATACGGAGACCGGAACTGTGCACGGTGCTCCGAGTGTGGTCTAACCCAGGGATACGGGACTGGAACTGTGCACGATGCTCCGAGTGTGGTCTAACTGAGGGATATGGAGACGGAACTGTGCACGGTGCTCCGAGTGTGGTCTAACCGAGGGGGGGGGGATACGGAGACTGGAACTGTGCACGGTGCTCCGAGTGTGGGGTCTAACCGAGGGATACGGAGACCGGAACTGTGCACGGTGCTCCGAGTGTGGTCTAACCAAGGGATACGGAGACCAGAACTGTGCACGGTGCTCCGAGTGTGGTCTAACCGAGGGGGGATACGGAGACCGGAACTGTGCACGGTGCTCCGAGTGTGGTCTAACCGAGGGGGGATACGGAGACCGGAACTGTGCACGGTTGCTCTGAGTGTGGGTCTAACCCAGGGGGATACGGAGACCGGAACTGTGCACGGTGCTCCGAGTGTGGTCTAACCGAGGGGGATACGGAGACCGGAACTGTGCACGGTGCTCCGAGCGTGGTCTAACAAAAGAGTTTAATACAATCTCCTTGCTTTAAGATCGCAACTCCCTTGTTCTTTTTGGTCTTATTAACCCTCATCAATACTTCCAGTGATTTGAGAATTTGTACCCCTAGCTCACTCTCTCTCTCTCTCTCTCCTTCCTTTCAACACTTATTCCCGGGTCTGTGCCAGAAGTGGAAAATCCTTCCTATCAGATGCACCAGCTCTCACATAACTGGATAGGAATTCATTGGCTCACTCAGGGAGCACATTAATACCCTTCTTGAGGGCAATTGGTCTGTGGGACCTCTGAGAATACTGCTGCTCACCCCTCCCTGGAATCTAGTCATGTAATCGCTGCCTCCGTTAACATCGCGGATTCCTCTTTGCAGTACAGCTTCTGTCTCTCCTCATTTATTGTCTTAGCACAGGGAGGAGGCTTCGGACTGACCAGCACCTGTCAGGACAATTCCTCGGAATATTTCTGCACAGGAAGGTAAGGAAACAGAACGGTGGGAGTGAACGGGAAGAAGTTTGGGATTGGGATTGTGTACGGTGGGAGTGAAGGGGAAGGGGTTTGGGTCCATTGGGATTGTGTACAGTGGGAGTGAACGGGAAGGGGTTTGGGTCCATTGGGATTGTGTACGGTGGGAGTGAAGGGGAAGGGGTTTGGGATTGGGATTGTGTACAGTGGGATGTGAACGGGAAGGGGTTTGGGTCCATTGGGATTGTGTACGGTGGGAGTGAACGGGAAGAGGTTTGGGTCCATTGGGATTGTGTACAGTGGGAGTGAACGGGAAGGGGTTTGGGTCCATTGGGATTGTGTACGGTGGGAGTGAAGGGGAAGGGGTTTGGGTCCATTGGGATTGTGTACAGTGGGAGTGAACGGGAAGGGGTTTGGGATTGGGATTGTGTACGGTGGGAGTGAACGGGAAGGGGTTTGGGTCCATTGGGATTGTGTACATTGGGAGTGAAGGGGAAGGGGTTTGGGTCCATTGGGATTGTGTACGGTGGGAGTGAACGGGAAGGGGTTTGGGTCCATTGGGATTGTGTACAGTGGGAGTGAAGGGGAAGGGGTTTGGGTCCATTGGGATTGTGTACAGTGGGAGTGAAGGGGAAGGGGTTTGGGTCCATTGGGATTGTGTACGGTGGGAGTGAAGGGGAAGGGGTTTGGGGATTGGGATTCTGTACAGTGGGAGTGAAGGGGAAGGGGTTTGGGTCCATTGGGATTGTGTACAGTGGGAGTGAACGGGAAGGGGTTTGGGATTGGGATTGTGTACAGTGGGAGTGAAGGGGAAGGGGTTTGTGGTCCATTGGGATTGTGTACGGTGGGAGTGAAGGGGAAGGGGTTTGGGTCCATTGGGATTGTGTACAGTGGGAGTGAAGGGGAAGGGGTTTGGGATTGGGATTGTGTACGGTGGGAGTGAAGGGGAAGGGGTTTGGGTCCATTGGGATTGTGTACAGTGGGAGTGAAGGGGGAAGGGGTTTGGGTCCATTGGGATTGTGTACGGTGGGAGTGAAGGGGAAGGGGTTTGGGTCCATTGGGATTGTGTACAGTGGGAGTGAAGGGGAAGGGGTTTGGGACCATTGGGATTGTGTACAGTGGGAGTGAACGGGAAGGGGTTTGGGTCCATTGGGATTGTGTACAGTGGGAGTGAAGGGGAAGGGGTTTGGGTCCATTGGGATTGTGTACAGTGGGAGTGAACGGGAAGGGGTTTGGGATTGGGATTGTGTACAGTGGGAGTGAAGGGGAAGGGGTCTGCGTCCATTGGGATTGTGTACAGTGGGAGTGAAGGGGAAGGGGTTTGGGATTGGGATTGTGTACAGTGGGAGTGAACGGGAAGGGGTTTGGGTCCATTGGGATTGTGTACAGTGGGAGTGAACGGGAAGGGGTTTGGGATTGGGATTGTGTACAGTGGGAGTGAACGGGAAGGGGTTTGGGTCCATTGGGATTGTGTACGGTGGGAGTGAAGGGGAAGGGGATTGGGATTGTGTACGGTGGGAGTGAAGGGGAAGGGGTTTGGGTCCATTGGGATTGTGTACAGTGGGAGTGAAGGGGAAGGGATTTGGTTCCATTGGGATTGTGTACAGTGGGAGTGAAGGGGAAGGGGTTTGGGTCCATTGGGATTGTGTACAGTGGGAGTGAAGGGGAAGGGGTTTGGGATTGGGATTGTGTACAGTGGGAGTGAAGGGGAAGGGGTTTGGGTCCATTGGGATTGTGTACAGTGGGAGTGAAGGGGAAGGGGTTTGGGATTGGGATTGTGTACGGTGGGAGTGAAGGGGAAGGGGTTTGGGTCCATTGGGATTGTGTACAGTGGGAGTGAAGGGGAAGGGGTTTGGGTCCATTGGGATTGTGTACGGTGGGAGTGAAGGGGAAGGGGTTTGGGTCCATTGGGATTGTGTACAGTGGGAGTGAAGGGAAAGGGTTTGGGACCATTGGGATTGTGTACAGTGGGAGTGAACGGGAAGGGGTTTGGGTCCATTGGGATTGTGTACAGTGGGAGTGAAGGGGAAGGGGTTTGGATTGGGATTGTGTACAGTGGGAGTGAACGGGAAGGGGTTTGGGTCCATTGGGATTGTGTACAGTGGGAGTGAACGGGAAGGGGTTTGGGATTGGGATTGTGTACAGTGGGAGTGAACGGGAAGGGGTTTGGGTCCATTGGGATTGTGTACGGTGGGAGTGAAGGGGAAGGGGTTTGGGTCCATTGGGATTGTGTACAGTGGGAGCGAACGGGAAGGGGATTGGGATTGGGATTGTGTACAGTGGGAGTGAACGGGAAGGGGTTTGGGTCCATTGGGATTGTGTACAGTGGGAGTGAACGGGAAGGGGTTTGGGATTGGGATTGTGTACAGTGGGAGTGAACGGGAAGGGGTTTGGGTCCATTGGGATTGTGTACGGTGGGAGTGAAGGGGAAGGGGTTTGGGTCCATTGGGATTGTGTACAGTGGGAGCGAACGGGAAGGGGATTGGGATTGTGTACGGTGGGAGTGAAGGGGAAGGGGTTTGGGTCCATTGGGATTGTGTACAGTGGGAGTGAAGGGGAAGGGATTTGGTTCCATTGGGATTGTGTACAGTGGGAGTGAAGGGAAGGGGTTTGGGTCCATTGGGATTGTGTACAGTGGGAGTGAAGGGGAAGGGGTTTGGGTCCATTGGGATTGTGTACAGTGGGAGTGAAGGGGAAGGGGTTTGAGTCCATTGGGATTGTGTACAGTGGGAGTGAACGGGAAGGGGTTTGGGTCCATTGGGATTGTGTATGGTGGGAGTGAAGGGGAAGGGGGTTTGGGTCCATTGGGATTGTGTACAGTGGGAGTGAACCGGAAAGGGGTTTGGGTCCATTTGGGATTGTGTACAGTGGGAGTGAACCGGAAGGGGTTTGGGTCCATTGGGATTGTGTACAGTGGAGTGAAGGGGAAGGGGTTTGGGATTGGGATTGTGTACAGTGGGAGTGAACGGGAAGGGGTTTGGGTCCATTGGGATTGTGTACAGTGGGAGTGAACGGGAAGGGGTTTGGGATTGGGATTGTGTACAGTGGGAGGTGAACGGGAAGGGGTTTGGGTCCATTGGGATTGTGTACGGTGGGAGTGAAGGGAAGGGGTTTGGGTCCATTGGATTGTGTACAGTGGGAGCGAACGGAAGGGGATTGGGATTGGGATTGTGTACAGTGGGAGTGAACGGGAAGGGGTTTGGGTCCATTGGGATTGTGTACAGTGGGAGTGAACGGGAAGGGGTTTGGGATTGGGATTGTGTTACAGTGGGAGTGAACGGGAAGGGTTTGGGTCCATTGGGATTGTGTACGGTGGGAGTGAAGGGGAAGGGGTTTGGGTCCATTGGGATTGTGTACAGTGGGAGCGAACGGGAAGGGGATTGGGATTGTGTACGGTGGGAGTGAAGGGGAAGGGGTTTTGGGTCCATTGGGATTGTGTACAGTGGGAGTGAAGGGGAAGGGATTTGGTTCCATTGGGATTGTGTACAGTGGGAGTGAAGGGGAAGGGGTTTGGGTCCATTGGGATTGTGTACAGTGGGAGTGAAGGGGAAGGGGTTTGGGTCCATTGGGATTGTGTACAGTGGGAGTGAAGGGGAAGGGGTTTGAGTCCATTGGGATTGTGTACAGTGGGAGTGAACGGGAAGGGGTTTGGGTCCATTGGGATTGTGTATGGTGGGAGTGAAGGGGAAGGGGTTTGGGTCCATTGGGATTGTGTACAGTGGGAGTGAACCGGAAGGGGTTTGGGTCCATTGGGATTGTGTACAGTGGGAGTGAACGGAAGGGGTTTGGGTCCATTGGGATTGTGTACAGTGGGAGTGAAGGGGAAGGGGTTTGGGTCCATTGGGATTGTGTACAGTGGGAGTGAAGGGGAAGGGGTTTGGGTCCATTGGGATTGTGTACAGTGGGAGTGAAGGGGAAGGGGTTTGGGGTCCATTGGGATTGTGTACAGTGGGAGTGAAGGGGAAGGGGTTTGGGTCCATTGGGATTGTGTACAGTGGGAGTGAAGGGGAAGGGGTTTGGGTCCATTGGGATTGTGTACAGTGGGAGTGAACGGGAAGGGGTTTGGGATTGGGATTGTGTACAGTGGGAGTGAACGGGAAGGGGTTTGGGATTGGGATTGTGTACAGTGGGAGTGAACGGGAAGGGGTTTGGGTCCCATTGGGATTGTGTACAGTGGGAGTGAAGGGGAAGGGGTTTGGGTCCATTGGGATTGTGTACAGTGGGAGTGAAGGGGAAGGGGTTTGGGTCCATTGGGATTGTGTACAGTGGGAGTGAAGGGGAAGGGGTTTGGGTCCATTGGGATTGTGTACAGTGGGAGTGAAGGGGAAGGGGTTTGGGTCCAGAGGGATTGTGTACAGTGGGAGTGAAGGGGAAGGGGTTTGGGTCCATTGGGATTGTGTATGGTGGGAGTGAACGGGAAGGGGTTTGGGATTGGGATTGTGTACAGTGGGAGTGAAGGGGAAGGGTTTGGGTCCATTGGGATTGTGTACAGTGGGAGTGAAGGGGAAGGGGTTTGGGTCCATTGGGATTGTGTACAGTGGGAGTGAAGGGGAAGGGGTTTGGGTCCAGAGGGATTGTGTACAGTGGGAGTGAACGGGAAGGGGATTGGGTCCATTGGGATTGTGTACAGTGGGAGTGAAGGGGAAGGGGTTTGGGTCCATTGGGATTGTGTACAGTGGGAGTGAAGGGGAAGGGGTTTGGGTCCATTGGGATTGTGTACAGTGGGAGTGAAGGGGAAGGGGTTTGGGATTGGGATTGTGTACAGTGGGAGTGAACGGGAAGGGGTTTGGGTCCATTGGGATTGTGTACTGTGGGAGTGAAGGGGAAGGGGTTTGGGTCCATTGGGATTGTGTACGGTGGGAGTGAACGGGAAGGGGTTTGGGATTGGGATTGTGTACGGTGGGAGTGAACGGGAAGGGGTTTGGGTCCATTGGGATTGTGTACAGTGGGAGTGAAGGGGAAGGCGTTTGGATCCATTGGGATTGTGTACGGTGGTAGTGAAGGGGAAGGGGTTTGGATCCATTGGGATTGTGTACGGTGGGAGTGAAGGGGAAGGGGTTTGTGTCCATTGGGATTGTGTACGGTGGGAGTGAACGGGAAGGGGTTTGGGATTGTGTACGGTGGGAGTGAACGGGAAGGGGTTTGGGTCCATTGGGATTGTGTACAGTGGGAGTGAAGGGGAAGGGGTTTGGGATTGGGATTGTGTACAGTGGGAGTGAAGGGGAAGGGGTTTGGGTCCATTGGGATTGTGTACAGTGGGAGTGAAGGGGAAGGGTTTGGGATTGGGATTGTGTACGGTGGGAGTGAAGGGGAAGGGGTTTGGGTCCATTGGGATTGTGTACAGTGGGAGTGAAGGGGAAGGGGTTTGGGTCCATTGGGATTGTGTACGGTGGGAGTGAAGGGGAAGGGGTTTGGGTCCATTGGGATTGTGTACAGTGGGAGTGAAGGGGAAGGGGTTTGGGACCATTGGGATTGTGTACAGTGGGAGTGAACGGGAAGGGGTTTGGGTCCATTGGGATTGTGTACAGTGGGAGTGAAGGGGAAGGGGTTTGGGTCCATTGGGATTGTGTACAGTGGGAGTGAACGGGAAGGGGTTTGGGATTGGGAATGTGTACAGTGGGAGTGAAGGGGAAGGGGTCTGCGTCCATTGGGATTGTGTACAGTGGGAGTGAAGGGGAAGGGGTTTGGGATTGGGATTGTGTACAGTGGGAGTGAACGGGAAGGGGTTTGGGTCCATTGGGATTGTGTACAGTGGGAGTGAATGGGAAGGGGTTTGGGATTGGGATTGTGTACAGTGGGAGTGAACGGGAAGGGGTTTGGGTCCATTGGGATTGTGTACGGTGGGAGTGAAGGGAAGGTGTTTGGGTCCATTGGGATTGTGTACAGTGGGAGCGAACGGGAAGGGGATTGGGATTGTGTACGGTGGGAGTGAAGGGGAAGGGGTTTGGGTCCATTGGGATTGTGTACAGTGGGAGTGAAGGGGAAGGGATTTGGTTCCATTGGGATTGTGTACAGTGGGAGTGAAGGGGAAGGGGTTTGGGATTGGGATTGTGTACGGTGGGAGTGAAGGGGAAGGGGTTTGGGTCCATTGGGATTGTGTACAGTGGGAGTGAAGGGGAAGGGGTTTGGGATTGGGATTGTGTACGGTGGAGTGAAGGGGAAGGGGTTTGGGTCCATTGGGATTGTGTACAGTGGGAGTGAAGGGGAAGGGGTTTGGGACCATTGGGATTGTGTACAGTGGGAGTGAAGGGGAAGGGGTTTGGGTCCATTGGGATTGTGTACAGTGGGAGTGAAGGGGAAGGGGTTTGGGTCCATTGGGATTGTGTACAGTGGGAGTGAAGGGGAAGGGGTTTGGGTCCATTGGGATTGTGTACAGTGGAGTGAACGGGAAGGGGTTTGGGATTGGGATTGTGTACAGTGGGAGTGAAGGGGAAGGGGTCTGCGTCCATTGGGATTGTGTACAGTGGGAGTGAAGGGGAAGGGGTTTGGGATTGGGATTGTGTACAGTGGGAGTGAACGGGAAGGGGTTTGGGTCCATTGGGATTGTGTACAGTGGGAGTGAACGGGAAGGGGTTTGGGATTGGGATTGTGTACAGTGGGAGTGAACGGGAAGGGGTTTGGGTCCATTGGGATTGTGTACGGTGGGAGTGAAGGGGAAGGGGTTTGGGTCAATTGGGATTGTGTACAGTGGAGCGAACGGGAAGGGGATTGGGATTGTGTACGGTGGGAGTGAAGGGGAAGGGGTTTGGGTCCATTGGGATTGTGTACAGTGGGAGTGAAGGGGAAGGGATTTGGTTCCATTGGGATTGTGTACAGTGGGAGTGAAGGGGAAGGGGTTTGGGTCCATTGGGATTGTGTACAGTGGGAGTGAAGGGGAAGGGGTTTGGGTCCATTGGGATTGTGTACAGTGGGAGTGAAGGGGAAGGGGTTTGAGTCCATTGGGATTGTGTACAGTGGGAGTGAACGGGAAGGGGTTTGGGTCCATTGGGATTGTGTATGGTGGAGTGAAGGGGAAGGGGTTTGGGTCCATGGGATTGTGTACAGTGGGAGTGAACGGGAAGGGGTTTGGGTCCATTGGATTGTGTACAGTGGGAGTGAAGGGGAAGGGGTTTGGGTCCATTGGGATTGTGTACAGTGGGAGTGAAGGGAAGGGGTTTGGGTCCATTGGGATTGTGTACAGTGGGAGTGAAGGGAAGGGGTTTGGGTCCATGGGATTGTGTACAGTGGGAGTGAAGGGGAAGGGGTTTGGGTCCATTGGGATTGTGTACAGTGGGAGTGAAGGGGAAGGGGTTTGGGTCCATTGGGATTGTGTACAGTGGGAGTGAAGGGGAAGGGGTTTGGGTCCATTGGGATTGTGTACAGTGGGAGTGAAGGGGAAGGGGTTTGGGTCCATTGGGATTGTGTACAGTGGGAGTGAAGGGGAAGGGGTTTGGGTCCATTGGGATTGTGTACAGTGGGAGTGAAGGGGAAGGGGTTTGGGTCCATTGGGATTGTGTACAGTGGGAGTGAACGGGAAGGGGTTTGGGATTGGGATTGTGTACAGTGGGAGTGAACGGGAAGGGCTTTGGGATTGGGATTGTGTACAGTGGGAGTGAACGGGAAGGGGTTTGGGTCCATTGGGATTGTGTACAGTGGGAGTGAAGGGGAAGGGGTTTGGGTCCATTGGGATTGTGTACAGTGGGAGTGAAGGGGAAGGGGTTGGGTCCATTGGGATTGTGTACAGTGGGAGTGAAGGGGAAGGGGTTTGGGTCCAGAGGGATTGTGTACAGTGGGAGTGAAGGGGAAGGGGTTTGGGTCCATTGGGATTGTGTATGGTGGGAGTGAACGGGAAGGGGTTTGGGATTGGGATTGTGTACAGTGGGAGTGAAGGGGAAGGGGTTTGGGTCCATTGGGATTGTGTACAGTGGGAGTGAAGGGGAAGGGGTTTGGGTCCATTGGGATTGTGTACAGTGGGAGTGAAGGGGAAGGGGTTTGGGTCCAGAGGGATTGTGTACAGTGGGAGTGAACGGGAAGGGGATTGGGTCCATTGGGATTGTGTACAGTGGAGTGAAGGGGAAGGGGTTTGGGTCCATTGGGATTGTGTACAGTGGGAGTGAAGGGGAAGGGGAAGGGGTTTGGGTCCATTGGGATTGTGTACAGTGGGAGTGAAGGGGAAGGGGTTTGGGATTGGGATTGTGTACAGTGGGAGTGAACGGGAAGGGGTTTGGGTCCATTGGGATTGTGTACTGTGGAGTGAAGGGGAAGGGGTTTGGGTCCATTGGGATTGTGTACGGTGGGAGTGAACGGGAAGGGGTTTGGGATTGGGATTGTGTACGGTGGGAGTGAACGGGAAGGGGTTTGGGTCCATTGGGATTGTGTACAGTGGGAGTGAAGGGGAAGGCGTTTGGATCCATTGGGATTGTGTACAGTGGGAGTGAAGGGGAAGGGGTTTGGATCCATTGGGATTGTGTACGGTGGGAGTGAAGGGGAAGGGGTTTGTGTCCATTGGGATTGTGTACGGTGGGAGTGAACGGGAAGGGGTTTGGGATTGTGTACGGTGGGAGTGAACGGAAGGGGATTGGGATTGTGTACGGTGGGAGTGAACGGGTAGGGGTTTGGGATTGGGATTGTGTACGGTGGGAGTGAAGGGGAAGGGGTTTGGGTCCATTGGGATTGTGTACGGTGGGAGTGAACGGGAAGGGGTTTGGGAAGATTGGGATTGTGTACGGTGGGAGTGAATGGGAAGGGGTTTGGGATTGGATTGTGTATGGTAGGAGTGAAGGGGAAGGGGTTTGGGTCCATTGGGATTGTGTACGGTGGGAGTGAAGGGGAAGGGGTTTGGGTCCATTGGGATTGTGTACGGTGGGAGTGAAGGGGAAGGGGTTTGGGATTGGGATTGTGCACAGTGGGAGTGAACGGGAAGGGGTTTGGGTCCATTGGGATTGTGTACGGTGGGAGTGAAGGGGAAGGGGTTTGGGATTGGGATTGTGTACAGTGGGAGTGAAGGGGAAGGGGTTTGGGTCCATTGGGATTGTGTACAGTGGGAGTGAATGGGAAGGGGTTTGGGATTGGGATTGTGTACAGTGGGAGTGAAGGGGAAGGGGTTTGGGTCCATTGGGATTGTGTACGATGGGAGTGAAGGGGAAGGGGTTTGGATCCATTGGGATTGTGTACAGTGGGAGTGAAGGGGAAGGGGTTTGGGTCCATTGGGATTGTGTACAGTGGGAGTGAAGGGGAAGGGGTTTGGGTCCATTGGGATTGTGTACAGTGGGAGTGAACGGGAAGGGGTTTGGGATTGGGATTGTGTACGGTGGGAGTGAACGGGAAGGGGTTTGGGTCCATTGGGATTGTGTACAGTGGGAGTGAACGGGAAGGGGTTTGGGATTGTGTGCAGTGGGAGTGAAGGGGAAGGGGTTGGGGTCCATTGGGATTGTGTACAGTGGGAGTGAAGGGGAAGGGGTTTGGGTCGATTGGGATTGTGTACAGTGGGAGTGAAGGGGAAGGGGTTTGGGTCCATTGGGATTGTGTACGGTGGGAGTGAAGGGGAAGGGGTTTGGGATTGGGATTGTGTACAGTGGGAGTGAAGGGGAAGGGGTTTGGGTCCATTGGGATTGTGTACAGTGGGAGTGAGCGGGAAGGGGTTTGGGTCGATTGGGATTGTGTACAGTGGGAGTGAACAGGAAGGGGTTTGGGTCCATTGGGATTGTGTACAGTGGGAGTGAAGGAGAACGGGTTTGGGTCCATTGGGATTGTGTACGGTGGGAGTGAAGGGGAAGGGGTTTGGGTCCATTGGGATTGTGTACAGTGGGAGTCAACGGGAAGGGGTTTGGGTCCATTGGGATTGTGTACAGTGGGAGTGAACGGGAAGGGGTTTGGGATTGTGTACAGTGGGAGTGAAGGGGAAGGGGTTGGGGTCCATTGGGATTGTGTACAGTGGGAGTGAAGGGGAAGGGGTTTGGGATTGTGTACAGTGGGAGTGAAGGGGAAGGGGTTGGGGTCCATTGGGATTGTCTGCTGTTTCCTCTGGGTCCTGACTCTCTCTCCTCTCTCTCTCTCTCTCTCTGACAGTGGACTGGGATGTCACTACCTGCACATGGACAAAGCCAGTTGCCTGACTGATGAGTTTCTGGACGGATGTCGTGTTTATAAACCACTTGTGAATGGGGTAAGCAGTGAAGTTTGGCAGTCTCAGCTCGAAAGATCCTGCCCAGATGTCTCCAATCAACACGTTAGCAATTCATTCATCCCTGTGTGTGTGTTTTGGCTGCTCTGACCTGGTTAGAGAGAGGCAGAGGTCAGTGTCTGACCCATCCCCTCAACAGACTCCCCAACAGGCCAGGAAATGGAGATCACAGCCCCCCAAAGCCTGTCCCAACCACCTACAAGGCACAAGTCAGCAGTGGGATGGGACACTCCCCCACTCGCCTGGATGAGTTGCAGCTCCCACAACACTCGAGAAGCTCGACACTGTTCAAGACAAAGCAGCCCCCCCCCCCCCCCCCCCCCCCCTGCTCGATCGGCCCCCCCATCCACAAACATTCACTCCCTCCACCCACCGACGCACAGTAGCAGCAGTGTATGTACCATCTACAAGATACACTGCAGCAACTCGCCAAGGCTCTTTCGACAGCGCCGCCCAAACCCACGGCCTCTACCATCTAGAAGGACAAGGGCAGCAGACACATGGGGAACACCCACCACCTGGAAGTTCCCCCTCCGAGCCCCTCACCATCCCGACTTGGAAATATATCGGCCGTTCCTTCACTGTCGCTGGGTCAAAATCCTGGAACTCCCTCCCTAACAGCGCTGTGGGTGTACCTACACCACAGGGACAAAATCCTGGAACTCCCTCCCTAACAGCGCTGTGGGTGTACCTACACCACAGGGACAAAATCCTGGAACTCCCTCCCTAACAGCGCTGTGGGTGTACCTACACCACAGGGACAAAATCCTGGAACTCCCTCCCTAACACCGCTGTGGGTGTACCTACACCACAGGGGACAAAATCCTGGAACTCCCTCCCTAACAGCGCCGTGGGTGCACCTACACCACACAGACAAAATCCTGGAACTCCCTCCCTAACAGCGCCGTGGGTATACCTACACCACAGGGGACAAAATCCTGGAACTCCCTCCCTAACAGCACTGTGGGTGTACCTACACCATAGGGACAAAATCCTGGAACTCCCTCCCTAACAGTGCCGTGGGTGTACCTACATCACAGGGGACAAAATCCTGAACTCCCTCCCTAACAGCACCGTGGGTGTACCTACACCACAGGGACAAAATCCTGGAACTCCCTCTCTAACAGCGCTGTGGGTGTACCTACACCACAGGGACAAAATCCTGGAACTCCCTCCCTAACAGCACCGTGGGTGTACCTACACCACAGGGACAAAATCCTGGAACTCCCTCCCTAACAGCACTGTGGGTGTACCTACACCACAGGGACAAAATCCTGGAACTCCCTCCCTAACAGTGCCGTGGGTGTACCTACATCACAGGGGACAAAATCCTGGAACTCCCTCCCTAACAGCACCGTGGGTGTACCTACACCACAGGGACAAAATCCTGGAACTCCCTCCCTAACAGCACTGTGGGTGTACCTACACCACAGGGACAAAATCCTGGAACTCCCTCCCTAACAGCACTGCGGGTGTACCTACACCACAGGGACAAAATCCTGGAACTCCCTCCCTAACAGCGCCGTGGGTGTACCTACACCACAGCGGCTGCAGCGGTTGAAGGGAAGGAGGTGGCGTAGTTGTATTTTCACTGGGCTAGTAATTTAGAGACCCAGGCTAATCTTCTGGGGACCTGGGTTCGAATCCCACCATGGGCAGATGGTGGAATTAGAATTCAATATAAGACTGGTAATTAAAAGTCTAACGATGAGCACGGAACCATTGTCGATTGATGTAAAAACCCCAGCTGGTTCACTCATCCCCTTTCGGGAGGGAAATCTGCCCTCCTTACCCGGTCTGGCCTACATGTGACTCCAGACCCACAGCAACGTGGTTGACTCTGAAATGCCCCTCCGAAACGGCCTAAGCCAGCCACTCAGCCCTCAAGGGCAATAAAAAAAAAACATGGGGGAGACTGGGGAAAGTTTGTACGGGGAGGAAATCTGGGGGGCAGATCGGTCTGAGGTAGGCGGGAGTGTTGGTTTGGAGAGTTTTGGGGGGGGGGGGGGCGTCCTTGGCTGAGCTAATTGTTTTGCAATCAGGTTTAATTATTCGCCAGGTTAAGGGACATCAATTGGGCTTTTCCTTGAGCAGATTATAAAGAGACACTGACTGAGATGCTTGGTTGGGTGAGTTAGGAGGTACGCGCTTGTAGCGTTTCGTTCCGCAAATAAATACCCGGCCCGAGCCAAGGTTAGCCCCGATCTTTGCCCCTTCCACTGGCTTTCCCGGACAATGGAACCGACTGATCCGTTTCCGCCCGACAGAGCGAATGCTGGAAGGAGAGGAACGGACGGAAGGCCGGGAATCTGAGCGCGAGCGGAGAGATCTACGGGAGCGGAGCCGCTGTTTCTTCGCAAACCTGACCAGGGCGGTGAGTCTGGGAAAGGGTGGGGGGTTGGGGGGGGGGGGGGGGGGGGGGGGTGGGGGGGAGGGGAAGGGGTGGTTAAAGTCAAACTCCCCTCTGGTCAACAACCCCCCACCCCCCCTCCCCCAACGCCAACGGGAATGGGACGAGCGGGTGTGCAGAGGACGCGGAGCGGCTGGAGAAGCTGGGGACCGTTCTCCTTCGAGCCCCTCGTGCGGGCGGGAGTCGCTGGGCGGAGGGAGAAAAAGGCCGGGTAGATACGACGCCCTTTGACCCCCGACCCTTCTCTCTCTCTCTCTTCCCCTCTGAACCAGGCTCCCTCCTCCTCCTCGGACACGGAGGTGCCGATGACCGGCCACTGCTACCTGCATCGGTGCGTCGGGGAGAACGCCTTTGAGGTCAAAGTGCAAGGGTCAGCGTGGCTCCGGTGCAAGGCGGGTGACAGCATCCAGGTAGGGAGGCTTGGCGTAGTGGTTAAAGGTCGCGACCCCCTCACCCCTACACCCGCTAATCCCTCCGGCCGACACTCACTCTCTCTCTCTCTCTCTCTGGGTTACAGGTGCCCGGATTCCGTGGACTTCTCTCCTGCCCGGACGGACGCCTCTGTCGCCACGGCGACAACGGCCGCGACAGCGAGGCCCCCACTCCCCACCGTCTCCCGCTCGACCCCGCTCCCTCCCGCCGCTGCCCCCGCAGGCCCCAGCCAAGCCACTCAGCCCGAAGACCAGGTCGGCGTCCGGATCGGAGTCCGCGCGAGCCCAGAGTGCCAGGGGATGGAGGAGCTGGACGCGCCAGGGGTGGCTGAGAGCCTCCTCAACGTCACTGCCATCCCCAGGTAACCAGGCAACGGGGCGGAGGTGGGGCGCGGGACTCCGGCACTCCGGTGGTGGGGGGTCAGCGCCGAGGGAGAGCCGCACTGTCGGAGGGTCAGCGCCGAGGGAGAGCCGCACTGTCGGAGGGTCAGCGCGGAGGGAGAGCCGCACTGTCGGAGGGCCAGTACTGAGGGAGAGCCGCACTGTCAGAGAGTCAGTACTGAGCGGAGTGCCGCACTGTCGGAGGGTCAGTGCTGAGGGAGAGCCGCACTGTCGGAGGGTCAGTACTGAGGGAGAGCCGCACTGTCGAGGGTCAGTGCTGAGGGAGAGCCGCACTGTCGGAGGGTCAGTGCTGAGGGAGAGCCGCACTGTCGGAGGGCCATTCTCAGGATGCTGTTTGTGGGAGTGTTTAGAGGTGACGAGAGGTGCTGGAGAAATTTTGAAACTTTCTCTCCCTCGTTGTCCAGATGCCACATTCAAAACCCCCCACGTGTGCAGCGGCCTCGAGCTGTGCCTCGAGCTCTGGGAATATTCCGGATGTTCGGACCATTCCATCACATCCCTGTATCGGCGCCTGGAAGAGATCATCAGCCGCGGGCAGACTGCAACTGAGGGTCGCAGGCAAAAACTGCACGCAGGCAAAAACTGCACTGCTATCAGCATCAGGTACAGCACGGGGTTAGATACAGAGTAAATCTCCCTCTACACTGTCCCCATCAAACACTCCCAGGACAGGTACAGCACGGGGGTTAGATACAGAGTAAATCTCCATCTACACTGTCCCCATCAAACACTCCCAGGACAGGTACAGCACGGGGTTAGATACAGAGTAAATCTCCCTCTACACTGTCCCCATCAAACACTCCCAGGACAGGTACAGCACGGGGTTAGATACAGAGTAAATCTCCCACTACACTGTCCCCATCAAACACTCCCAGGACAGGTACAGCACGGGGTTAGATACAGAGTAAAGCTCCCTCTACACCGTCCCCATCAAACACTCCCAGGACAGGTACAGCACGGGGTTAGATACAGAGTAAAGCTCCCTCTACACTGTCCCCATCAAACACTCCCAGGACAGGTACAGCACGGGGTTAGATACAGAGTAAAGCTCCCTCTACACCGTCCCCATCAAACACTCCCAGGACAGGTACAGCACGGGGTTAGATACAGAGTAAATCTCCCTCTACACTGTCCCCATCAAACACTCCCAGGACAGGTACAGCACGGGGTTAGATACAGAGTAAATCTCCATCTACACTGTCCCCATCAAACACTCCCAGGACAGGTACAGCACGGGGTTAGATACAGAGTAAATCTCCCTCTACACTGTCCCCATCAAACACTCCCAGGACAGGTACAGCACGGGGTTAGATACAGAGTAAATCTCCCACTACACTGTCCCCATCAAACACTCCCAGGACAGGTACAGCACGGGGTTAGATACAGAGTAAAGCTCCCTCTACACCGTCCCCATCAAACACTCCCAGGACAGGTACAGCACGGGGTTAGATACAGAGTAAAGCTCCCTCTACACTGTCCCCATCAAACACTCCCAGGACAGGTACAGCACGGGGTTAGATACAGAGTAAATCTCCCTCTACACTGTCCCCATCAAACACTCCCAGGACAGGTACAGCACGGGGTTAGATACAGAGTAAAGCTCCCTCTACACCATGCCCATCAAACACTCCCAGGACAGGTACAGCACGGGGTTAGATACAGAGTAAAGCTCCCTCTACACCGTGCCCATCAAACACTCCCAGGACAGGTACAGAATGGGGTTAGATACAGAGTAAAGCTCCCTCTACACTGTCCCCATCAAACACTCCCAGGACAGGTACAGCACAGGGTTCGATACAGAGTAAAGCTCCCTCTACACTGTCCCCATCAAACACTCCCAGGACAGGTACAGCACGGGGTTAGATACAGAGTAAAGCTCCCTCTACACTGTCCCAATCAAACACTCCCAGGACAGTTACAGCACGGGGTTAGATACAGAGTAAAGCTCCCTCCATACCGTCCCCATCAAACACTCCCAGGACAGGTACAGCACGGGCTTAGATACAGAGTAAATCTCGCTCTACACCGTCTCCATCAAACACTCCGAGGACAGGTACAGCACGGGGTTAGATACAGAGTAAATCTCCCTCTACACTGTCCCCATCAAACACTCCCAGGACAGGTACTGCACGGTGTTAGATACAGATTAAAGCTCCCTCTACACCGTCCCCATCAAACACTCCCAGGACAGGTACAGCACGGGGTTAGATACAGAGTAAAGCTCCCTCTA
Organism: Isurus oxyrinchus; assembly: GCA_026770705.1. Lineage (NCBI taxonomy): Eukaryota > Metazoa > Chordata > Chondrichthyes > Lamniformes > Lamnidae > Isurus > Isurus oxyrinchus. Next base: position 17,746 of record JANJGN010004127.1, read on the forward strand.
CACCGTCCCCATCAAACACTCCCAGGACAGGTACAGCACGGGGTTAGACCTCTACACCGTCCCCATCAAACACTCCCAGGACAGGTACAGCACGGGGTTAGATACAGAGTAAAGCTCCCTCTACACTGTCCCCATCAACCACTCCCAGGACAGGTACAGCACGGGGTTAGATACAGAGTAAACCTCCCTCTACACTGTCCCCATCAAACACTCCCAGGACAGGTACAGCACGGGGTTAGATACAGAGTAAAGCTCCCTCTACACCTGGCCCAGAGCCCGGGTGGCTGCATCTGGACTCAGCCATTGACTGATCGACCAACACAGGTTAAAAACGAGCATACAAAATAGGAGTAGGCCATTCAGCCCCTCGAACTCTGCTACCCCCATTCAATAAGATCGCGGCTGATTTGGTTGTAGCCTGAACCCCACATTCCCTGCCTCCCCCCGATAACCTTTCACCCCCCTTGTTAATCAAGATTATGTCTCTCTCTGCCTTAAAAATATTCTGAGACTCCGCTTCCCACCGCCTTTTGAGAGAGAGAGAGAGAGAGTTCCAAATACTCACCACCCTCGGAGAGAAATAATTTCTCCTCATGTCTGTCCTAAATGGGCGACCCCTTATTTTTAATGTGACCGCCCCCCACCCCCGCCGTTCTAGATTCTCCCACAAGAGGAAACGTCCGCTCCACGTCCCACCCTGTCCGAGACCCCCCCTCGGGATCTTAAAAGCTTTCAATCGAGTCGCCTCTCCCACTCCTAAACTCCAGCGGGTACAAGCCTAACCTGTCTGACCTTCCCTCATAAAACAGGCTGCACATTCCTGGTATGAGTCTGGTAAACCTTCTCTGAACTGCTTCCCACACATTTACATCCTTCCTTAAATAAGGAGAACAACTCTGTACATGACACTCCAGATGTGGTCTCACCACTGCCTTGTACAGCTGAAGCATAACCTCCCTACTTTTATATTCAACTCCCCTCACAATAAATGATAACTTCCTATCAGCTTTCCTAATGACCTGCTGTACCTGCACACTAACCTTCTTTGATTCATGCACTAGGACACCCAGATCCCTCTGCGTCTCAGAGCTCTGCAATCTCTCACCATTTAGATAACACACTTCATACTAACCTTCTGTGATTCATGCACTAGGACACCCAGATCCCTCTGCGTCTCAGAGCTCTGCAATCTCTCACCATTTAGATAACATACTTCATACTTACCTTCTGTGATTCATGCACTAGGACACCCAGATCCCTCTGCACCTCAGAGCTCTGCAATCTCTCACCATTTAGATAATACACTTCATACTAACCTTCTGTGATTCATGCACTAGGACACCCAGATCCCCTGCGTCTCAGAGCTCTGCAATCTCTCACCATTTAGATAACACGCTTCATACTAACCTTCTGTGATTCATGCACTAGGACACCCAGATCCCTCTGTGTCTCAGAGCTCTGCAATCTCTCACCATTTAGATAATACACTTCACACTAACCTTCTGTGATTCATGCACTAGGACACCCTGATCCCTCTGTACCTCAGAGCTCTGCAATCTCTCACCATTTAGATAATACACTTCATACTAACCTTCTGTGATTCATGCACTAGGACACCCAGATCCCTCTGCGTCTCAGAGCTCTGCAATCTCTCACCATTTAGATAATACACTTCATACTAACCTTCTGTGATTCATGCACTAGGACTTCCAGATCCCTCTGCGTCTCAGAGCTCCGCAATCTCTCACCATTTAGATAATACACTTCATACTAACCTTCTGTGATTCATGCACTAGGACACCCAGATCCCTCTGCGTCTCAGAGCTCTGCAATCTCTCACCATTTAGATAATACACTTCATACTAACCTTCTGTGATTCATGCACTAGGACACCCAGATCCCTCTGCGTCTCAGAGCTCCGCAATCTCTCACCATTTAGATAATACACTTCATACTAACCTTCTGTGATTCATGCACTAGGACACCCAGATCCCTCTGCGTCTCAGAGCTCTGCAATCTCTCACCATTTAGATAATACACTTCATACTAACCTTCTGTGATTCATGCACTAGGACACCCAGATCCCTCTGCGTCTCAGAGCTCTGCAATCTCTCACCATTTAGATAATACACTTCATACTAACCTTCTGTGATTCATGTACTAGGACACCCAGATCCCTCTGCGTCTGAGAGCTCTGCAATCTCTCACCATTTAGATAATACACTTCATACTAACCTTCTGTGATTCATGCACTAGGACACCCAGATCCCTCTGCGTCTCAGAGCTCTGCAATCTCTCACCATTTAGATAATACACTTCATACTAACCTTCTGTGATTCATGCACTAGGACACCCAGATCCCTCTGCGTCTCAGAGCTCTGCAATCTCTCACCATTTAGATAATACACTTCACACTAACCTTCTGTGATTCATGCACTAGGACACCCAGATCCCTCTGCGTCAGAGCTCTGCAATCTCTCACCATTGAGACAATATGCTTTTTATTCTACCTACCAAAATGAACAGTTTCACATTTTCCCAAAATATACTCTATTTGCCAGATCTTTGCCCTCTCACTTAACCCATGTCTACTCCTTTGTAGTCTCCTCAAGTCCTCTTCATAACTTACTTTCCTACCTACCTTTGAGTCACAGCAAATCTGGCCGGCATCCCTTCACCCAAGTCACTTATATCAATTGGAAACAGTTGAGGGTCCCAGCACTGATCCCTGTGGCTCACCACTCATTACAGAAAATGACCATTTGTACCAACTCTGTTTCCTTTTATGTAGAAACTAGGAGCAGGAGGAGGCCATTCGGCCCTTCCAGCCCTGCTCCCCCCATTCATCATGATCATGGCTGATCATCCAACTCAATATCCTGCTCCCCGCTTTCTCCCCATACCCTCTGATCCCTTTCACCCCCCAAGAGCTCCATCTAACTCCTTCTTGACAACACACAATGTTTGGGCCTCAACTCCTTTCTGTGGTGTTGAATCCCACCGGCTCACCGCTCTCTGGGTGAAGACGTTTCTCCTCATCTCAGTCCTAAATGGTCTACCCCGTATCCTCAGACTGTGACCCCCTGGTTCTGGACCCCCCCCCCCGCCCCCCCCCCCCCCACCACCATCGGGAACATCCTTCCTGCATCTGCCCTGTCTGGTCCTGTTAGAATTTTATAGGTTTCTATGAGATCCCCCCTCATTCTTCTGAACTCCAGCGAATATAATCCTAACCCATTCAATCTCCCCTCATATGTCAGTCCCCCCATCCCAGGAATCAGTCTGGTAAACCTTCGCTGCTCTCCCTCTATAGCAAGAACATCCTTCCTCAGATAAGGAGACCAGAACTGCGCACAATATTCCAGGTGTGGTCTCACCAAGGCCCCTGTACAATTGCAGCAAGACATCCCTGTTCCTGTACTCGAATCCTCTGGCTATGAAGGCCAACACACCATTTACCTTCTTTACCGCCTGCTGCACCTGCATGTTTACATCAGCGACTGGTGTACAAGGACACCCAGCTCTCGTTGTACATTTCCCTCTCTCAGTTTATAGCCATTCAGATAATAATCTGCTTCCTGTTTTTGTTTCCAAAGTGGACAACCTCACATTTATCCACATTATACCACATCTGCCATGCATTTGTCCACTCACTCAGCTTGTCCAAATCACACTGAAGCGTCTCTGCATCCCCCTCACAGCTCACCCTCCCACCCAGCTTTGTGTCATCTGCAAATCTGGAGATGTTACATTTAATTCCCTCATCTAAATCATGAATAGATATTGTGAGTAGCTGGGGGTCCCAGCACCGATCCCTGCGGTACCCCCTCTAGTCACTGCCTGCCATTCGGAAATAGACCCGTTTATTCCTACTCTTTGTCTCCTATCTGCTGACCAGTTCTCTATCCATCTCAACACACTACCCCCCAATCCCATGTGCTTTAATCTTACACCCCGATCTCTCATGTGGGACTTTGTCAAAAGCCTTCTGAAAGTCCAAATAAACCACATCCACTGGCTCCCCCCTCATCAATACTAGTCACACCCTCGAGAAATTCCAGTAGATTTGTCCAGGATGATTTCCCTTTCGTAAATCCATGCTGACTCTGTCCGATTCTGCCACTGATTTCCAAGTGCTCAGCTATTAAATCCTTTACAGTGGACTCTAGAATGATCCCCACTACCCACGTCAGGCTGGCTGGTCTATCATTCCCTGTTTTCCCTCTCCTTCCCTTTTTAAATAGCAGGGTTACATTAGCTACCCTCCAATCTGTAGGAACTGTTCCAGAGTCTATAGAATCTCGGAAGATGACCACCAATGCATCCACTATTTCTGGGGCCATTTCCTTAAGGACTCTGGGATGTAGATGATCAGGCCCTGGGGATTTATCCACCTTCAAACCCATCAATTTCCCCAACACCATTTCCCTACTAATACTGATTTCTATCAGCTCCTCCCTCTCACTAAACCCTGTGTTCCCCAACATTTCTGCTGTGTTATTAGTGTCCTCCTTTGTGAAGACAGAGCCAAAGTATGTGCTTAGTTTTTGTTTCGGATTGCCAGCGTCCACAGTTTTTTTGCTTTTATGTATTTAGTTGGTCAGCCATTTCTCGGTTCCCCATTATAAAGCCCCCTGTTCCTGACTGTCAGGGACCTACATTTGTCTTCACCAATCTTTGTGTCTTCACATACCTATAGAAACTTTTACAGCCAGTTTTTACGTTCCCCGCAAGCTTACTCTCGTACTCTATTTTCCCCTTCTTAATCAATCCCTTGGTCCTCCTTTGCTGAATTCTAAACTGCTCCCAATCCTCAGGTCTGTTGTTTTTTCTGGCCAATTTGTACGCCTCTTCCTTGGAGCTAATACTATCTCTAATTTGTAAGCCATGGTTTGTCCAGCTTTCCTCTTTTACTTTTGCGCCAGACGGGAATCAACAATTGTTGCAGTTCACCCACGCGCTCTTTGAATGTTTGCCAATGCCTATCCACCATCACCCCCTTTTCAGTAACGTTCCCCAATCCATCATCGCCAACTCGTGCCTCATACCATCGTAGTTTCCTTTATTAAGATTCAGGACCTAGTTTCAGAAGCAACTGCATCACTCTCCATCTTGATGAAGAATTCTATCATATCACGGTCACTCATCCCCCAGGAGCCTCACGCACCTCGATTACCAATTATTCCTTTCTCTTTACACAATGCCCAGTCTGGGATGGCCTGTTCTCCAGCTGGTTCCTCAACGTATTGGTCCAGAAAAGCATCCTGTATACACTCCAGGAATTCCTCCTCTATGGTATTGTTACTAATTTGATTTGGCCAATCTATATGCAGATTAAACTCACCCATAAATACGGATGTTCCTTTATTGCATGTGTCTCTAATTTCCTGTTAGCTGGCCAATCTTCTACCCAGCCTAATATGTTACCCCCCGACACCACGAGCTTTTACTATCTACAATAAACTTTGATGTGGCACCTTGTCAAATGCCTTCTGGAAATCGAAATGCAGCACATCCACCAGTTCCCCTCCACCCACAGCACATGTGACTCCTTCAATAAATTAGTTTTAACACGATTGCCCTTTCACAAAACCATGGTGACTCTGCCTGATTACCTCGAATTTTTCCTGAAGTGCCCGTGCTTGCAACGTCTTGAATAATAGCTTCTAACGTGTTCCCTCTGAGAGGTGTGAGGCTTAACTGGCTCAAAATTTCCTGCCTTCTGTCTGCCTCCCTTTCTGAACGAGAGCTGCATTCGCTCTTTTCCAATCGAAGGGAACCGTCCCCAAATCCAGGAAATTTTGGAAAATTCAAACCAACACGTCAACTCTCTCGTGAGTCACTTCTTCCTAAGACTCTGGGGAGAAGTCCATCTGCACCTGGTGGGGTGGGGGGGGGAAAGAGGGGATTTGTCAGCCCCTCGGCTCCCAACAATTTACTCAGGGCCACTTCCCCGGCGGCTGTAATTTTCCAGAGTTCCTCCCTTCCTTCCAGTTCCTGACTCAATTCATCTGCCATCTCCTTACGTTGCATTATTAACCACCGCCCCCCCCCCCACCAACTCAACCCCCCCAGGCTCAATTCCTACGGGGCCAACGCTCTGCTTTGTTAACTCTTCTTAAAAACGAGGGAAATGCTTACAATCCTATCTGTCCGTGCGTATTTCTGGCTTTCCCCGGTCCCCCAATTTTTCCCTCCTCGTTAATCTTGGTACCAACCGACCGAGTAGCTCCCCAATTTCGGCTGTGTTTTGACCCCCTGACCTCTCCTCTTCTCTCTCTCTTTTCTCCACCCCCCACCCACACCCCTCCGCAGGTCAGCAAGCGGACCCAGTTCCCTCGCCCCTCCCGAGGCGGAGGGTCAGAAGATGCCGGGGATGGCGGCGGCGGCCGTCTGTGGAGCTCTGGGGTTCGCCGTGGTTGGGAGTGCGCTGGGGGTGGGGGTTTACCACAAGCTGCGGGGGGGGAGGGGGCGAGTCCACCACGCCGGCAGCTGGAGGCTGGCCTGACCCCTCTTGCCACCCCCGCCCCCCCCCCATCCCCCCACCACTCCCCACCCAAACCGCTTGACCACCCCGCGGACCGCAGCGGGAAGGGCCAGAACATGGCCGACGGGAGAACGGACTCTGCCCCCTCCCCGAAAGGTCGTCACCTTCTGACCCCCGAGGTCAAGCTCGTTGACCCCCCCCCACACCCAAACCCACGCAGACCCCACCGCCCACCTCACACGAATCGGGACAAACCGAGAACCGAGGGCGAGGGTGAACTTTGTGGAAATAAAGTGGACGTTTTATTAAATAAAAAAAGGATGAACTGTGAACCAACACCCAGGGCAGTGAAGTGTTCGATGACTTTTAGGGGAGGGGGAGGAGGGGGGTGGGGGTGTTTCACTCCTGGATAAACCCCCCCTCCCCTCGTCAAGTCCAGTATTCCCGGGATTCCGGGACGTCCAAAGCTTTGAGCGGCACAGAGCGGAGACCGGTCCTCGTTGTCCTCTTCCCGGTGTTGAGGCTCCGAGTGGACGATGGGGATTGGGGGGGGGGGGGGGTGGTTGGAAGGGTCGGGGGGTCAGCGTTCGAGGTTGGAAGGGTCGGGGGGGTCAGCGTTCGAGGTTGGAAGGGTCGGGGGGGTCAGCGTTCGAGGTTGGAAGGGTCGGGGGGGGTCAGCGTTCGAGGTTGGAAGGGTCGGGGGGGTCAGCGTTCGAGGTTGGAAGGGTCGGGGGGGTCAGCGTTCGAGGTTGGAAGGGTCGGGGGGGGTCAGCGTTCGAGGTTGGAAGGGTCGGGGGTCAGCGTTCGAGGTTGGAAGGGTCGGGGGGGGTCAGGGGTCAGCGTTTGAAGTTGGATGGGGCAGGGGTCGGGGGTCAGCGTTCGAGGTTGGACAGGTCGGGGGTCGGGGGTCAGCGTTCGAGGTTGGACAGGTCGGGGGTCGGGGGTCAGCGTTCGAGGTTGGACGGGTCAGGAGTCGAGGGTCAGCGGTCGAGGTTGGACAGATTGGGGGGGGTCAGGGGTTAGTGTTGGAGGTTGGATGGGTGGGGGGGTCAGGGGTCAGCGTTCGAGGTCGGATGGGTTGGGGGTCGAGGGTCAGCGTTCGAGGTTGGATGGGTCGGGGGTCAGCGTTCGAGGTTGGATGGGTTGGGGGTCGAGGGTCAGCATTCAATGTTGGATGGGTCGGGGGTCAGCGTTCGAGGTTGGATGGGTCAGGGGTTGAGGGTCAGGGGGTCAGTCTGTGCCCGCCGTGGCCGCCACCTCGCGGTAGAAGCGGGCGGTGAAGTCGGGCGCCAGGTCCTCTAGCCTGGCCACCAGGCCGTTGCGCTCCGTCTCCGTCCAGCCCTCGAACCAGCGGTCCCAGAGCCGCAGCTGGCACTGGAAGAGGCTGGGGGGCCGCTCGGACAGGCCCAACCCACCCAGGGCGTCCAGCAGCGTGCAGACCTTGCCCGGCACGGCCCTCCTCACCAGCTGACCCAGGAAGACCTCCCGCTGGGCCGGACTCCAGCCAGTGAACCAGTGCAGCACACAGCGGACCTCCTGGGATGTCACGTAGGAGCCCGGCGGAGGGACGGGGCCAGAACCACCTGTCTCACACATCCCTCCCCCGATCAGCTGGAGGGAGGGGAGGGACCAAAGAGGGAGGGCAGAGAGAGAGAGAAAGAGAGAGAAGGGGGGCAGAGAGAGAGAGAGAGAGAGAGAGAGAGATAGAGAGAGAAGAGGGGCAGAGAGAGAGAGAGAGAGAAAACACATTAGAACGTGTCCATTAGGACCACGAATCAGCCATTCAGCCACCCCACCCCCCAACTCACCCAGCACCCTCCCCACCCTTACAGAGACAGGGAGGGCCGGAAGAGGTTACAGAGATAGGGAGGGGTGTAGGGGCTGGAGGAGGTTACAGAGATAGGGAGGGGTGTAGGGTCTGGAGGAGGTTACAGAGATAGGGAGGGGTGTAGGGGCTGGAGGAGGTTACAGAGATAGGGAGGGGTGTAGGGGCTGGAGGAGGTTACAGAGATTGGGAGGGGTGTAGGGGCTGGAGGAGGTTACAGAGATAGGGAGGGGCGTAGGGGCTGGAGGAGGTTACAGAAATACGGAGGGTTGTAGGGACTGGAGGAGGTTACAGAGATAGAGAGGTTTGTCGGGGCTGGAGGAGGTTACAGAGTTAGGGAAAGGTGTAGGGGTTGGAGGAGGTTACAGAGATTGGGAGGGGTGTAGGTGATGGAGGAGGTTACAGAGATAGGGAGGGTTGTACGGGCTGGAGGAGGTTACAGAGATAGGGAGGGTTGTACGGGCTGGAGGAGGTTACAGAGATAGGGAGGGGTGTAGGGGCTGGTGGAGGTTACAGAGATAGGGAGGGGTGTACGGGTTGGAGGAGGTTACAGAGATTGGGAGGGTTGTAGGGGCTGGAGGAGGTTATAGGGATAGGGAGGGGTGTAGGGGCTGGAGGAGGTTACAGAGATAGGGAGGGTTGTAGGGGCTGGAGGAGGTTACAGAGGTAGGGAGGGGTGTAGGGGCTGGAGGAGGTTACAGAGATAGGGAGGGTTGTAGGGGCTGGAGGAGGTTACAGAGATAGGGAGGGGTGTAGGGGCTGGAGGAGGTTACAGAGATAGGGAGGGGTGTAGGGGCTGGAGGAGGTTACAGGGATAGGGAGGGGTGTAGAGGCTGGAGGAGGTTACAGGGATAGGGAGGGGTGTAGGGGATGGAGGAGGTTACAGAGATAGGGAGGAGTGTAGGGGATGGAAGGGGAAGAGGGATATGGATTCCAAGACAAAGTTCGGGAGTGAGTTAGGTAGCACGGGGGGGTTGGGGGTGGGGTGGGGGGTGACACAGGGGACGGTGAGAGTTTGGACACCGTGGTGGGGTAGAGCAGCTTGGAGCAATTGAGCCTGGAGGTCACGAGGGGGTGAATGAGGGCTTCAGCAGCGGATCAGCCGAGACAGGGGTGCGGTCGGGTGACGTAACGGAGGTGGGAAACAGCCGGCCTTCCGGCTGATGAGGGCACGAGGTGGGACACTCAACTCGAGGTCCAACGGGACGCCAACGGTCGTGCGGGGAGAGACCACTGTGGAGGGGACGGCATCGGTCACTCTGGAGCGGAGTTCGGAGCGGGGGCCGAAAAAGGCAACTTCAGTCTTCCCGACATTCAATCGGAGGAAATCTCCGCTCCTTGGGGAACGACCGCCCGTCAGATCAGCGGGTCGACAATTTGGAGAGTGGAGGAGTTTAGGGAGGCAGGGGTGCAGTCCAGCTGAATGTTCGTGGTATACATGTGAAAAATCACGCTGTGCGTTCGGATGATATAACTGAGGGGCAGCGTGTGGGTGAGAAAGATCACGGTAGGGGGTCCAAGGATCGATCTTTGGAGTTGGGGGGGGGGGTCATCAGAGGTTACGGTGATGGGGCAGGAAGAGAAGCTGGTGATTCTCCCTTGGATGGAGACAGGAACTGTGCACGGTGCTCCGAGTGTGGTCTAACCCAGGGGGATATGGAGACCGGGACTGTGCACGGTGCTCCGAGTGTGGTCTAACCGAGGGGGATACGGAGACAGGAACTGTGCACGGTGCTCCGAGTGTGGTCTAACCGAGGGGGATACGGAGACCGGAACTGTGCACGTTGCTCCGAGTATGGGTCTAACCGAGGGGGATACGGAGACCAGAACTGTACACGGTGCTCCGAGTGTGGTCAAACCGAGGGGGGATACGGAGACCGGAACTGTGCACGGTGCTCCGAGTGTGGGTCTAACCGAGGGGGGGATACGGAGACCAGAACTCCGCACGGTGCTCCGAATGCGGTCTAACCGAGGGGGATACGGAGACAGGAACTGTGCACGGTGCTCCGAGTGTGGTCTAACCGAGGGGGATACGGAGACCGGAACTGTGCACGTTGCTCCGAGTATGGGTCTAACCGAGGGGGATACGGAGACCAGAACTGTACACGGTGCTCCGAGTGTGGTCAAACCGAGGGGGGATACGGAGACCGGAACTGTGCACGGTGCTCCGAGTGTGGTCAAACCGAGGGGGATACGGAGACCGGAACTGTGCACGGTGCTCCGAGTGCGGTCTAACCGAGGGGGATACGGAGACCGGAACTGTGCACGGTGCTCCGAGTGTGGTCTAACCGAGGGGGGGGGGGGGATACGGAGACCGGAACTGTGCACGGTGCTCCGAGTGTGGGTCTAACCGAGGGGGGGATACGGAGACCGGAACTGTGCACGGTTCTCCGAGTGTGGTCTAACCGAGGAGGATACGGAGACCGGAACTGTGGCACGGTGCTCCGAGTGTGGTCAAACCGAGGGGGATACGGAGACCGGAACTGTGCACGTTGCTCCGAGTATGGGTCTAACCGAGGGGGATACGGAGACCGGAACTGTGCACGGTGCTCCGAGTGTGGTCAAACCGAGGGGGATACGGAGACCGGAACTGTGCACGGTGCTCCGAGTGTGGTCTAACCGAGGGGGATACGGAGACCGGAACTGTGCACGGTGCTCCGAGTGTGGGTCTAACCGAGGGATACGGAGACCGGAACTGTGCACGGTGCTCCGAGTGTGGGTCTAACCGAGGGGGATACGGAGACCGGAACTGTGCACGGTGCTCCGAGTGTGATCTAACCGAGGGGGATACGGAGACCGGAACTGTGCACGGTGCTCCGAGTGTGGTCTAACCGAGGGGGATACGGAGACCGGAACTGTGCACGGTGCTCCGAGTGTGGTCTAACCGAGGGGGGGGATACGGAGACCGGAACTGTGCACGGTGCTCCAAGTGTGGTCTAACCGAGGGGGGGATACGGAGACCGGAACTGTGCACGGTGCTCCGAGTGTGGTCTAACCGAGGGGGATGGAGACCGGAACTGTGCACGGTTCTCCGAGTGTGGTCTAACCGAGGGGGGGATACGGAGACCGGAACTGTGCACGGTGCTCCGAGTGTGGTCTAACCGAGGGGGATGGAGACCGGAACTGTGCACGGTTCTCCGAGTGTGGTCTAACCGAGGGGGGGATACGGAGACCAGAACTCCGCACGGTGCTCCGAGTGCGGTCTAACCGAGGGGGATACGGAGACCGGAACTGTGCACGGGGCTCCGAGTGTGGTCTAACCGAGGGGGATACGGAGACCGGAACTGTGCACGGTTCTCCGAGTGTGGTCTAACCAAGGGGGGGATACGGAGACCGGAACTGTGCACGGTGCTCCGAGTGTGGTCTAACCGAGGGGGATGGAGACCGGAACTGTGCACGGTTCTCCGAGTGTGGTCTAACCGAGGGGGGGGATACGGAGACCAGAACTCCGCACGGTGCTCCGAGTGCGGTCTAACCGAGGGGGATACGGAGACCGGAACTGTGCACGGGGCTCCGAGTGTGGTCTAACCGAGGGGGATACGGAGACCAGAACTGTGCACGGTGCTCAGAGTGTGGTCTAACCGAGGGGGGGTGGATACGGAGACTGGAACCGTGCACGGTGCTCCGAGTGTGGTCTAACCGAGGGGGGATACGGAGACCGGAACTGTGCACGGTGCTCCGAGTGTGGTCTAACCGAGGGGAGGGGGGGGGGAATACGGAGACCGGAACTGTGCACGGTGCTCTGAGTGTGGGTCTAACCGAGGGGATACGGAGACCGGAACTGTGCACGGTGCTCCGAGTGTGGTCTAACCGAGGGGGATACGGAGACCGGAACTGTGCACGGTGCTCCGAGTCTGGGTCTATCCGAGGGGGGATACGGAGACCGGAACTGTGCACGGTGCTCCGAGTGTGGTCTAACCGAGGGGGGATACGGAGACCGGAACTGTGCACGGTGCTCCGAGTGTGGTCTAACCGAGGGGGGATACGGAGACCGGAACTGTGCACGGTGCTCCGAGTGTGGGTCTAACCAAGGGGGATACGGAGACCGGAACTGTGCACGGTGCTCCGAGTGTGGTCTAACCGCGGGGGGATACGGAGACCGGAACTGTGCACGGGGCTCCAAGTGTGGTCTAACCGAGGGGGATACGGAGACCGGAACTGTGCACGGTGCTCCGAGTGTGGGTCTAACCGAGGGGGGATACGGAGACCGGAACTGTGCACGGTGCTCCGAGTGTGGTCAAACCGAGGGGGATACGGAGGACCGGAACTGTGCACGGTGCTCCGAGTGTGGTCTAACCGAGGGGGATACGGAGACCGGAACTGTGCACGGTGCTCCGAGTGTGGGTCTAACCGAGGGGGATACGGAGACCGGAACTGTGCACGGTGCTCCGAGTGTGGTCTAACCGAGGGGAGGGGGGGGGATACGGAGACCGGAACTGTGCACGGTGCTCCGAGTGTGGGTCTAACCGAGGGGGGATACGGAGACCGGAACTGTGCACGGTGCTCCGAGCGTGGGTCTAACCGAATGGCTGGCCAAGCTATAGAGGGGCTGAATGGCCTCCTGCTGTTGCTGTTTATTTTGCTGCTGCTCCATGAGAAGGGGGGAACTCTCACCCCCCCTTTGCTTTTTTAATAAACCAACGAGGCTGCTCCTGTCTGCTGTGATCCGAAACCCTGCACCGTCTCTGACTGCTCACGGTGGAGGGAAGAGGGAAGGAGGGAGGGAGAGGCAAGTGGGTATGGCGTTCCCCTTTAAGGCGAGTCGCACTCAGGGCGGGGGGGGGGGGGCCGCTATTTCCGCGTTGGGCCCCGCCCCCCGCGACGGAAGGAGCCGAAGGCTTCCGGAAGCAGCCGAAGCACGGTTGGGGCGAGTGAGGGAGGGTGCGAGCCAGTCGGACGGGACCGGAAGTAGCCTCGCGGACCGGAAGTGAAGGGCCGGAGAGGGGCCCAACAACACACCCCACCCCCCCACCACCCACCCCCACCGACCGGAAACGGTCGAAACCCTGACCGGAAACGGTCGGAATGCCAATAATAAATTTAAACCAAATAAAAATAATCAACAAAGACGGAAATGTCCGAGATTTAGGTGGGGTGGGGGCGGGGAAACCGAGCAAAGGGGGGTCGATGGAGTCAAGCTTCCCGCATTTAAAAATCGAATCAAAACAAACCCCGGTGACGGAAATTACCGAGCGTTTCCGGAAATCGCCGAAGGTTCGACCCGCGTCGGGAACCGTCCAATCACCGCAGTCAGCGATGTTGAAGATGGCGGATGAGGTGTCAAGCTTTGAAAATAAACATAAGAATAAAATATAATCCGCTAGCAGCGAAAAAAAAAAACCAAAACCAATAGAAACGGCGGGTTGAATTGGAGGGAAGACCTCGTCGGTGCACGGCTCCCTCCGGCAGGAGCCGAAGGTGTCCGGAAATGGCCGAGGTCGGGGTGACTGTGACGTCACTGGCACCGCCCCCCCCTCCCTCGCAGCTCAAAGGCTGTGGGGGGGCAGGGCGGTTGACAGCGGGCGTCCGGCAAGAGGAGGCGGCGGCGCTTGACGTCACTGACCCCGCCCCCTTTCCTCGGGGGTCGGGCCGCCCGAGTGGGGCCGAAAGGCTCCGGAAATGGCCGAAGTGATGATTGCCTTTGGTGCCCGCCCCCCCTACACGCCTACCCAATAAGCTCCGGAGAAAGGGTGGGACCAAGGCCGTCCGTCAAGAGCCGGCGGCGCTTGACGTCACTGACCCCGCCCCCTCCCTTGGGGGGGGGGTCGGGCCACCCGAGTGGGGCCGAAAGGTTCCGGAAATGGCCGAGGTCCCCCGGCGTGGGGGGGGGGGGGGGGGGTTGGTGAGGGAGACAGTGATTGTCAATTGTGTCCCCCCCCTCCCCCTCCCCCTCCCCCTCCCCCCAAAACCACAACAAAATGCTCAGGAAGGAGGGACGGACCCAAGGGCTGACGTCACTTGCCCCGCCTCTTTCTCTCCCCCCCTCCCCGCCCCGCTTGGGTCGGGTCGGCCGCCGAGCCGAAAGGGGCCGCCCAACGTCCTGGACCACGTCACGTCGTCCCTGGGCCCCCCCCGCCCCTTACGTCCCGGACCACGTCGTCCCTGGCCCCGCCCCTTACGTCCTGGACCAAAAGTCGTCCTTGGCGCCGCCCCTTACGTCCTGGACCAAAAGTCGTCTCTGGCCCCCGCCCCCCCCCCGAGTCGGACGGACGGACGGAGCCGAAGCGGATCCGATGAGAGCCGAAGGGCACTCCCCCCCCCCAACGCCCCGCCCCACCGGCTTCCGGAAAGAGCCGAAGCGAACGCGCCAGCGACGATGAATGACGACGACGACGACGACGACGTTGGTAGCAGCAGCAGCGGCGACGACGACGAGGACGACGACGACGGCAGCGGCGGCCCTGGACTCCGCCCCCCCTCCTCCTTTCCCCTCCCCCACCCCCCCGGACAACCCGAGAGCGGGGGAAAGAGAAGGCAACATGGGCGGACCTGGAAGACGTGACTCTGGACGGGAAGGAGCTGCAGAAGCTGCGGGTGACTGACCTGAAGGCGGCCCTGGAGGAGCGGGGGCCTGGCCAAGAGCGGCTCCAAGAACGCGCTGATCAAGCGGCTGAAGGGGGTGAGGGTTGCCGGCGGTGGGGGGCGGGCGGCTCGGGACGCGGGGAGGGGGAGGAGGAGGAGGCCCCGCCGCCGTCCCCGGGCTGCCTTTAACGGCCGCTGCCGCTTGTTTGTGTCGCGAGGGCGGGTGGGATGGGGGGAGGGGGGGAGGGGAGGGGGGTGGGGGGTGGGGGGAGGGGAGGGGGGTCGGTCCAATGATGACGGGTCTCTCTCTCTCTCTCCCCCCCCCCCCAACCCCCCCCCCCCCGTCTTATTTTTTTTTAACCCCGCTGGGCGCCTGCGCAGTCAGACCTGTGGGGTGAGGTGGTGCCGTCCCTGACCTGGCGCGCCTGCGCCGTGGTGGTCGGGTTGGGTGGGGGGGGGGGGGGAAAATGGCGATCCCGCGCCTGCCGCCCTCGTCCCATGCCGGCAGGCAAAGGCGCCGGCGGCCGGCTGGGTTGTGGAAGCGCCCCTTTCGGGCGGGGCGGGGCGGAGGGAGCAGAACTGCGCCTGCGCACATCAGACCCCCCCCCCCCCCCCACCTGGTGAAAAGAGGTGTTGGGTGGGGGGGGGGGGGGGGGGGGGGGGGGGGGGGGGGTGGCTGACCAATCAGGGATGGCCAGGACCTCCCGTCTCCCTCCCCAGGCCCTCGCGGACTGGCCAATCAGGGGAGGCCCTCGCTGACTGACCAATCAGGGGAGGCCATCGCTGACTGACCAATCAGGGGAGGCCCTCGCTGACTGACCAATCAGGGGAGGCCCTCGCTGACTGACTAATCAGGAGAGGCCATCACTGACTACCAATCAGAGGAGGCCCTCACTGACTGACCAATCAGGGGAGTCCCTCGCTGACTGACCAATCAGGGGAGGCCCTCGCTGACTGACCAATCAGGGGAGGCCCCTCGCTGACTGACCAGTCAGGGGAGGCCCTCGCTGACTGACCAATCAGGGGAGGCCCTCGCTGACTGACCAATCAGGGGAGTCCCTCGCTGACTGACCAATCAGGGGAGGCCATCGCTGACTGACCAATCAGGGGAGGCCCTCACTGACTGACCAATCAGGGGAGGCCATCGCTGACTGACCAATCAGAGGAGGCCCCTCACTGACTGACCAATCAGGGGGAGGCCATCGCTGACTACCAATCAGAGGAGGCCCTCACTGACTGACCAATCAGGGGAGGCCTTTACTGACTGACCAATCAGGGGAGGCCATCGCTGACTGACCAATCAGGAGAGGCCAGCCCCCCCCCCCCCCCCCCCCCCCCCAAAGGGCATCACTGACTAACCAATCAGGAGAGGCCAGGCTCCCCCTCCCAATGCCATCACTGACTGACCAATCAGGAGAGGTCACCTCCTCGTTTTTTTCCCCCCCTGCCCCCCTCCCCCTCCAAAGACCTTTACTGACTGAATAACCAATTAGTAGTGGCTGCTCACAAAGGGTGGGCAGGCAAGCGGCCAATGCAGTTTAGTACAGAGAAGTGCGAGGGTGATGCATTTTGGCAGGAGGGACAGGGAGAGGAAATATAGACTCAGTGGCAGAGTTCTGAAGAGTGTTCAGGGACAGAGGGAGCTGGGGGTTCATGTACCTCGATCTTTGAAGGTGGCAGGACAGAGCGAGAGGGCGGGGTAAGCAAAGCAGATGGGACCTGGGGCTTCATCAACAGAGGCCTTGAGTCCAAAGCCGGGGTGTTACACTGAACCTTTATAAAGCTCTGATTAGGACACAACTAGAGAATTATGCCCAGGTCTGGTCACCCCTACTATAGGAAGGACACGAGGGCCCTTGAGAGGGTGCGGAGAGAGATTGACCGGAACGGTTCCAGGGATGTAGTTGACTCTTAACTGCCCTCTGAATGAGGACAGTTAGGGGATGGGCAATAAATTGCTGGCATAGCCAGCGACACCCATGTCCGAATGGACTCCTCCTGTGGCCAAATGACTTGGCGATTCTATGACCCTTTGTTTTTTTGAACCTATGCAATTCTCTGGTCCTCTGGTACCACCCCTGCATCTAATGGAAGATTAAGGGAAGCACTTAGTCAACTTAACACCCTCGCTTCCCTGAATATTCGGATGCATCCCAACTGTCTTGGTGGGTTACCAACTTTAACCGCAGCCCGCCTTTCCCAACTCCTCCTCTTCATCGGTATGTCGATGATGTAAAAGTAGGAAAGCAAGCTGTGAGGAGGATACAAAGAGCCTGCACAGGGACGTGGGTCGGTTGAGTGACAGGGCGAAAATTTGGCAGGTGGAGTATAACATGGGAAAACGTGAAGTCGTTGGCTTTGGTAGGAGAACAGAAAAGAGGGAGCGTTATTTCAATGGAGGGAGAGACTGCGGAACTCCAAGGTACGGAGGGATCTGGGCGTCCTGGTGCATGAATCCCAAAAGAAGTTAGTACGCAGATGCAGCGAGTGGTTAGGAAGGTAGATGGAACGCAGGCCTCGATTGCGAGGGGGATGCAGAATAAAAGTCGTGGAAGTCTTTCTAGAGCTGTCCAGGGTGTTGGTAAGATCGACCTGGGAGTACTGTGGACAGTTTCGATCTCCTGACTTAAGGAGGATCGACTTGTGTTGGAGGTCGTTCAAAGGTTCACTCGGCTGATTCCTGGGGTGAAAGGATTGTCTTGTGAGAAAAGGTTGGACGTGTTGGGCCTGTACTCATTGGAGTATAGAAGAATGAAAGGTGATAAGACCATAAGACATAGGAGCAGAAATGAGGCCATTCAGCCCATCGAGTCTGCGCCACCATTCAATCATGGCTGATAAGTCCCTCAACCCCATTCTCCCACCTTCTCCCCGTAACCTTTGATCCCTTTACCAATCAAGAACTTATCTATCTCGCTCTTAAATACACTCAATGACCTGGCCTCCACAGCCTTCTGTGTCAATGAATTCCATCGATTCACCACTCTGGCTAAAGAAGCTTCTCCTCATCTCTGTTCTAAAAGGTCTTCCCTTTACTCTGAGGCTGTGCCCCTCGGGTCCTAGTCTCTCCTACTCATGGAAACATCCTCCCCACGTCCCACTCTATCCAGGCCTTTCAGTATTCTGTAAGTTTCAATCAGATCCCCCCCCACCTCATCCTTCTAAACTCCATCGAGTATAGACCCAGAGTCCTCAAACGTTCCTCATACGTTAAAGCCTTTTCATTCCTGGGATGGTTCTCGTGAACCTCCTCTGGACCCTCATCAGGGCCGGCACATCCTTCCCTGAGATACGGGGCCTAAAATTGCTCACAATATTCTAAATGTGGTCTGACCAGAGCCTTATATAAAGCCTCAGCAGCACATCCCTGCTTTTATATTCTAGTCCTCTCGAAATAAATGCCAACATTGCATTAGCCTCCCTAACTACCGACTCAACCTGCGACTCAACCTCAAGAGAATCCTGGACTAGGACTCCCAAGTCCCTCTGCGCTCCAGATTTCTGATCTTCTTGAAATATATATGATTCTGAGAGGGGGCTCGACTGGGTAGATGTGAGATGTTGTAGGGGAGCCTAGATCTAGGGGACACAGGTTCAGAATAAGGGGTGTCCCGTTTAAGACGGAGATGAGGAATTTTCTCTCTCAGTGGGTCGTTGCTCTGTGGAAGTCTCTTCTCCAGAGAGCAGTGGAGGGCCGGGTCACTGACGCTATTCGAGGCTGAGTGGGACAGATTCTTGGTGAACAAGGGGGTCAAGGGTTATAGGAGGTAGACAGCAAAGTGGAGTTAAGGCCACAGTCAGATTAGCCTGGATTGTACTGACTGGCG
>JANJGN010004128.1:0-5000 GCA_026770705.1 Isurus oxyrinchus
TTCCAGTCTGTAACTCACTCCCCTATATCTGTTATTCTATATATAAACCCCCCGAAACTCTCGATCAGATTCCAGTCTGTAACTCAATCCCGGGTATCTGATATTCTATATATAAACCACCCTGAACCCCTCGATTAGATTCCAGTCTGTAACTCACTCCCGGGTATCTGTTATTTTATATATAAACCACCCCGAACCCCTCGATTAGATTCCAGTCTGTAACTCACTCCCGGGTATCTGTTATTTTATATATAAACCACCGCAAACCCCTCGATTAGATTCCAGTCTGTAACTCACTCCTGGGTATCTGTTATTCTATATATAAACCACCCCGAACTCCTTGATTAGATTCCAGTCTGTAACTCCCTCCCGGGTATCTGTTATTCTATATATAAACCACCCCAAACCCCTCGATTAGATTCAAGTCTGTAACTCACTCCCGGGTATCTGTTATTCTATATATAAACCACCCTGAAACCGTCGATTAGATTCCAGTCTGTTACTCACTCCCGGGTATCTGTTATTCTATATAGAAACCAACCTGAACCCCTCGATTGAATTCTAGTCGGTAACTCACTCCCGGGTATCTGTTATTCTATATATAAACCACACCGAACCCCTCGATTAGATTCCAGTCTGTAACTCACTCCCGGGTATCTGTTATTCTATATATAAACCACTCCGAACCCCTCAATTAGATTCCAGTCAGTTACTCATTACCGGGTGTCTGTTATTCTATATATTACACCCCCGAACCCCTCGATTAGATTCCAGTCTGTAGCTCACTCCCGGGTATCTGATATTCTATACATAAACCACACCGAACCCCTCGATTAGATTTCAGTCTGTATCTCCCTCCCGGGTATCTGTTATTCTTTATATAAACCACCCCGAACCCCTCGATTAGATTTCAGTCTGTAACTCCCTCCCGGGTATCTGTTATTCTATATATAAACCACCCCGAACCCCTCGATCAGATTTCAGTCTGTAACTCACTCCCGGGTATATGTTATTCTATATATAAAACACCCTGAACACCTCAATTAGATTCCAGTCTGTAACTAACTCCCGGGTATCTGTTATTCTATGTTTAAACCACCCCGAACCCCTCGATTAGATTCCACTCTGTAACTCACTCCCGGGTATCTGTTATTGTATATATAAACCACCCCGAACCCCTCGATTACATTCCAGTCTGTAACTCACTCCCGGGTATCTGTTATTCTATATATAAACCCCCCCAAACCCCTCGATTAGATTCCAGACTGTAACTCACTACCGGGTATCTGTTATTCTATATATAAACCACCCCGAACTCCTCGATTAGATTCCAGTCTGAAACACATTCCCGGGTATATATTATTTTATATATAAACCACCCTGAACCCCTCGATTAGATTCCAGTCTGTAACTCACTCCCCTATATCTGTTATTCTATATATAAACCCCCCGAAACTCTCGATCAGATTCCAGTCTGTAACTCAATCCCGGGTATCTGATATTTCTATATATAAACCACCCTGAACCCCTCGATTAGATTCCAGTCTGTAACTCACTCCCAGGTATCTGTTATTCTATATATAAACCACCCCGAGCCCCTCAATTAGATTCCAGTCTGTAACTCCATCCCGGGTATCTGTTATACTATATATAAATCATCCCGAAACCCTCGATTAGATTCCAGTCCCTAACTCATTCCCGGGTATCTGTTATTTTATATACAAACCAACCTGAACCCCTCGATTAGATTCCAGACTGTAACCCACTCCCGGGTATCTGTTATTCTATATATAAACCACCCGAAACTCTCGATCAGATTCCAGTCTGTAACCCATTCCCGGGTACCTGTTATTCTATATATAAATCACCCCGAACCCCTCGATTAGATTCCAGTCTGTAACCCACTCCCGGGTATCTGTTATTCTATATATAAACCACCCTGAACCGCTCGATTAGATTCCAGTCTGTAACTCACTCCCGGGTATCTGTTATTCTATATATAAACCACCCTGAACCCCTCGATTAGATTCCAGCCTGTAACTCAATCCCGGGTATCTGATATTCTATATATAAACCAACCCCGAACCACTCGATTAGATTCCAGTCTGTAACTCACTCCCAGGTATATGTTATTATATATATAAACCCCCCCAAACCCCTCGATTAGATTCCAGTCTGTAACTCACTCCCGGGTATCTGTTACTCTATATATAAACCACTCCGAACCCCTCGATTAGATTCCAGTCTGTAACTCACTCCCGGGTATCTGTTATTCTATATATAACCCACTCCGAACCCCTCAAATAGATTCCAGCCTGCAACACACTCCCGGGTATCTGTTATTCTATATATAAACCACCCCGAACCCCTCGATTAGATTGCAGTCTGTAACTCTCTCCTGGGTGTCTGCTCTCTCATTTCCCAGTGCAGATCCCAGTGTTTACCCTGTGCATCCTCATTTCCCAGTGCAGATCCCAGTGTTTACCCTGTGCATCCTCATTTCCCAGTGCAGATCCCAGTGTTTACCCTGTGCATCCTCATTTCCCAGTGCAGATCCCAGTGTTTACCCTGTGCATCCTCATTTCCCAGTGCAGATCCCAGTGTTTACCCTGTGCATCCTCATTTCCCAGTGCAGATCCCAGTGTTTACCCTGTGCATCCTCATTTCCCAGTGCAGATCCCAGTGTTTACCCTGTGCATCCTCATTTCCCAGTGCAGATCCCAGTGTTTACCCTGTGCATCCTCATTTCCCAGTGCAGATCCCAGTGTTTACCCTGTGCATCCTCATTTCCCAGTGCAGATCCCAGTGTTTACCCTGTGCATCCTCATTTCCCGGTGCAGATCCCAGTGTTTACCCTGTGCATCCTCATTTCCCAGTGCAGATCCCAGTGTTTACCCTGTACATCCTCATTTCCCAGAGCATATCCCAGTGTTTACCCTGTGCATCTTCATTTCCCAGTGCAGATCCCAGTGTTTACCCTGTGCATCCTCATTTCCCAGTGCAGATCCCAGTGTTTACCCTGTGCATCCTCATTTCCCAGTGCAGATCCCAGTGTTTACCCTGTACACCCTCATTTCCCAGTACTAGTTCCCAGTCTGTTTAACAGTGGACGACCTCGTTTCCCAGTGCAGCTCCCAGTGCATTAATCCTGGACACCATCACTTCCCAGTGCGGTTCCCAGTGCATCAATCCCTCCTGCCCCCGGTGGGGATAAAGGGCAGTGCAGTGCGGGAACGAGCGAGAGAGAGAGAATGAATGACAAACCCTGCGTCCGATACTCGTTCCATTCATTTTTAATCATTCATTCACAGGAGCTGCACTCCCCCTGGCCGCTCTGCACCCTGTCGGAGGGTCAGTGCTGAGGGAGAGCCGCACTGTCGGAGGGTCAGTACTGAGGGAGAGTCGCACTGTCGGAGGGTCAGTATTGAGGGAGAGCCACACTGTCGGAGGGTCAGTACTGAGGGAGAGCTGCACTGTTGGAGGGTCAGTACTGAGGGAGAGTCGCACTGTCGGAGGGTCAGTATTGAGGGAGAGCCACACTGTCGGAGGGTCAGTACTGAGGGAGAGCCGCACTGTCGGAGGGTCAGTACTGAGGGAGAGCCACACTGTCGGAGGGTCAGTACTGAGGGAGAGCCACACTGTCGGAGGGTCAGTACTGAGGGAGAGCCGCACTGTCGGAGGGTCAGTACTGAGGGAGAGCCGCACTGTCGGAGGGTCAGTACTGAGGGAGAGCCGCACTGTCGGAGGGTCAGTGCTGAGGGAACGCCGCACTGTCGAAGGGTCAGTACTGAGGGAGAGCCGCATTGTCGGAGGGTCAGTGCTGAGGGAGAGCCGTACTGTCGGAGGGTTAGTACTAAGGGAGAGCCACACTGTCAGAGGGTCAATACTGAGGGAGAATCGCAATGTCGGAGGGTCAGTGCTGAGGGAGAGCCGCACTGTCGGAGGGTCAGTACTGAGGGAGAGCCGCACTGTCGGATGGTCAGTACTGAGGGAGCGCCACACTGTGGGAGGGTCAGCACTGAGAGAGTGCCGCACTGTCGGATGGTCAGTACTGAGGGAGCGCCACACTGTGGGAGAGTCAGCACTGAGAGAGTGCCGCACTGTCGGATGGTCAGTGCTCAGGTAACGCCGTACTGGCGGAGGGTCAGTGCTGAGGGAGAGCCGCAATGTCAGAGGGTCAATACTGAGGGAGAGCCGCACTGTCAGAGGGTCAATACTGAGGGAGAGCCGCACTGTTGGAGGGTGAGTGCTGAAGGAGAGCCGCAATGTCAGAGGGTCAATACTGAGGGAGAGCCGCACTGTCAGAGGGTCAAAACTGAGGGAGAGCCGCACTGTCGGAGGGTCAGTGCTGAGGGAGCGCCGCACTGTCGGAGGGTCAGTACTAAGGGAGAGCCGCACTGTCGGAGGGTCAGTACTGAGGCGGCCCAGTATTCGATACACTGTCCTTTCCCACTCTGGGACCGGGTGTCACAGTGCGTTAGATACACTGTCCTTTCTCCCTCTGGGACCGGGTGTCACAGTGCGTTAGATACACTGTCCTTTCACCCTCTGGGACCGAGTGTCACAGAGCATTAGATACACTGTCCTTTCCCCCTCTGGGACCGGGTGTCACAGTGCGTTAGATACACTGTCATTTCACCCTCTGGGACTGGGTGTCACAGTGCGTTAGATACACTGTCCTTTCCCCCTCTGGGACTGGGTGTCACAGTGCTTTAGATACACTGTCCTTTCCCCTTCTGGGACATGGTGTCACAATTCGTTAGATACACTGTCCTTTCCCCCCTCTGGGACTGGGTGTCACAGTGCGTTAGATACACTGTCCTTTCCTGCCTCTGGGACCGGGTGTCACAGTGCGTTAGATACACTGACCTTTCCCCCTCCGGGACCGGGTGTCACAGTGCGTTAGATACACTGTCCTTTCCCCCTCTGGGACCGGGGGTCACAGTGCGTTAGATACACTGTCCTTTCCCCCTCTGGGACCGGTTGTCACAGTGCGTTAG
>JANJGN010004128.1:15000-20000 GCA_026770705.1 Isurus oxyrinchus
AGGTCAGGGAGAGAGAGGTCAGGGAGAGAGAGGTCGGGGAGAGAGAGATCAGGGAGAGAGAGGTCGGGGAGAGAGAGGTCGGGGAGAGAGAGGTCGGGGAGAGAGAGGTCAGGGAGAGAGGTCGGGGAGAGAGAGATCAGGGAGAGAGAGGTCGGGGAGAGAGAGGTCAGGGAGAGAGAGGTCGGGGAGAGAGAGATCAGGGAGAGAGAGGCCGGGGAGAGAGAGAGGTCAGGGAGAGAGAGGTCAGGGAGAGAGAGAGGTCAGGGAGAGAGAGGTCGGGGAGAGAGAGGTCGGGGAGAGAGAGGTCATGGAGAGAGAGGTCAGGGAGAGAGAGGTCAGGGAGAGAGAGGTCGGGGAGAGAGAGAGGTCAGGGAGAGAGAAGTCGGGGAGAGAGAGGCCAGGGAGAGAGAGATCAGGGAGAGAGGTCAGGGAGACAGAGGTCAGGGAGAGAGAGGTCGGGGAGAGAGAGGTCGGGGAGAGAGAGGTCGGGGAGAGAGAGGTCAAGGAGAGAGAGGTCGGGGAGAGAGAGGTCGGGGAGAGAGAGGTCGGGGAGAGAGAGGTCGGGGAGAGAGTGGTCGGGGAGAGAGAGGCCGGAGAGAGAGAGGTCAGGGAGAGAGAGGCCGGGGAGAGAGAGATCAGGGAGAGAGAGGCCGGGGAGAGAGAGAGGTGAGGGAGAGAGAGGTCGGGGAGAGAGAGGTCAGGGAGAGAGAGATCAGGGAGAGAGGTCAGGGAGAGAGAGGTCAGGGAGAGAGAGGTCGGGGAGAGAGAGGTCGGGGAGAGAGAGGTCAGGGAGAGAGAGGTCAGGGAGAGAGAGCTCGGGGAGATAGAGAGGTCAGGGAGAGAGAAGTCGGGGAGAGAGAGGTCAGGGAGAGAGAGACCAGGGAGAGAGGTCAGGGAGAGAGAGGTCAGGGAGAGCGAGGTCGGGGAGAGAGAGGTCGGGGAGAGAGAGGTCGGGGAGAGAGAGATCAGCGAGAGAGAGGCCGGGGAGAGAGAGAGGTCAGGGAGAGAGAGGTCGGGGAGAGAGAGGTCAGGGAGAGAGAGATCAGGGAGAGAGGTCAGGGAGAGAGAGGTCAGGGAGAGAGAGGTCGGGGAGAGAGAGGTCGGGGAGAGAGAGGTCAGGGAGAGAGAGGTCAGGGAGAGAGAGGTCGGGGAGATAGAGAGGTCAGGGAGAGAGAAGTCGGGGAGAGAGAGGTCAGGGAGAGAGAGACCAGGGAGAGAGGTCAGGGAGAGAGAGGTCAGGGAGAGAGAGGTCGGGGAGAGAGAGGTCGGGGAGAGAGAGGTCGGGGAGAGAGAGGTCGGGGAGAGAGAGGTCAGGGAGAGAGAGGTCGGGCAGAGAGAGGTCAGGGAGAGAGAGGTCAGGGAGAGAGAGGTCGGGGAGAGAGAGAGGTCAGGGAGAGAGAGGTCAGGGAGAGAGAGGTCGGGGAGAGAGAGGTCGGGGAGAGAGAGAGGTCGGGGAGAGAGAGGTCGGGGAGAGAGAGGTCGGGGAGAGAGAGGTCGTAGAGAGAGAGGTCAGGGAGAGAGAGGTCAGGGAGAGAGAGGTCGGGGAGAGAGAGGTCGGGGAGAGAGTGGTCGGGGAGAGAGAGGTCAGGGAGAGAGAGGTCAGGGAGAGAGAGGTCAGGGAGAGAGAGGTCGGCGAGAGAGAGGTCAGGGAGAGAGAGGTCGGGGAGAGAGAGGTCAGGGAGAGAGAGGTCAGGGAGAGAGAGGTCGGGGAGAGAGAGGTCGGGGAGAGAAAGGTCAGGGAGAGAGAGGTCAGGGAGAGAGAGGTCGGGGAGAGAGAGGTCAGGGAGAGAGATCAGGGAGAGAGAGGCCAGGGAGAGAGAGGTCAGGGAGAGAGGTCAGGGAGAGAGAGAGGTCAGTGAGAGAGAGGTCGGGGAGAGAGAGGTCGGGGATAGAGAGGTCAGGGAGAGAGATGTCGGGGAGAGAGAGGTCAGGGAGAGAGAGGTCAGGGAGAGAGAGGTCGGGGAGAGAGATGTCGGGGAGAGAGAGGTCAGGGAGAGAGAGGTCAGGGAGAGAGAGGTCGGGGAGAGAGAGGTCAGGGAGAGAGAGGCCGGGGAGAGAGAGGTCAGGGAGAGAGAGGTCGGGGAGCGAGAGGTCAGTGAGAGAGAGGTCAGGGAGAGAGATGTCGGGGAGAGAGAGGTCAGGGAGAGAGAGGTCATGGAGAGAGAGGTCAGAGAGAGAGGTCAGGGAGAGAGAGAGGTCAGGGAGAGAGAGGTCGGGGAGAGAGAGGTCAGGGAGAGAGGTCACGGAGAGAGAGAGTTCAGGCAGAGAAGGTCAGGGAGAGAGAGGTCAGGGAGAGAGAGGTCGGGGAGAGAGAGGGCAGGGAGAGAGAGGTCAGGGAGAGAGAGGTCGGGGAGAGAGAGGTCAGGGAGAGAGAGGTCAGGGAGATAGAGGTCAGGGAGAGAGAGGTCAGGAAGAGAGAGGTCGGGGAGAGAGAGGTCAGGGAGAGTGAGGTCAGGGAGATAGAGGTCGGGGAGAGAGAGGTCAGGGAGAGTGAGGTCAGGGAGATAGAGGTTGGGGAGAGAGAGGTCGGGGAGAGGGAGGCTGGGGAGGGAGAGGTCGGAGAGTGAGGGAGAGAGAGGTCAGGGAGAGAGAGGTCGGGGAGAGAGAGGTCAGGGAGAGAGAGGTAGGGAGAGAGAGGTAGGGAGAGAGAGGTCAGGGAGAGAGAGGTCAGGGAGAGAGAGGTCAGGGAGAGAGAGTTCGGGGAGAGAGAGGTCAGGGAGAGAGAGGTCAGGGAGAGAGAGGTCAGGGAGAGAGAGAGGTCAGGGAGAGAGAGGTCAGGGAGAGAGAGGTCAGGGAGAGAGAGGTCAGGGAGAGAGAGGTCAGGGAGAGAGAGGTCAGGGAGAGAGAGGTCGGGGAGAGAGAGGTCGGGGAGAGAGAGGTCGGGGAGAGAGAGGTCAGGGAGAGAGAGGTCGGGCGGAGAGAGGTCAGGGAGAGAGAGGTCAGGGAGAGAGAGGTCGGGGAGAGAGAGAGGTCAGGGAGAGAGAGGTCAGGGAGAGAGAGGTCGGGGAGAGAGAGGTCGGGGAGAGAGAGAGGTCGGGGAGAGAGAGGTCGGGGAGAGAGAGGTCGGGGAGAGAGAGGTCGTAGAGAGAGAGGTCAGGGAGAGAGAGGTCAGGGAGAGAGAGGTCGGGGAGAGAGAGGTCGGGGAGAGAGTGGTCGGGGAGAGAGAGGTCAGGGAGAGAGAGGTCAGGGAGAGAGAGGTCAGGGAGAGAGAGGTCGGCGAGAGAGAGGTCAGGGAGAGAGAGGTCGGGGAGAGAGAGGTCAGGGAGAGAGAGGTCAGGGAGAGAGAGGTCGGGGAGAGAGAGGTCGGGGAGAGAAAGGTCAGGGAGAGAGAGGTCAGGGAGAGAGAGGTTGGGGAGAGAGAGGTCAGGGAGAGAGGTCAGGGAGAGAGAGAGGTCAGTGAGAGAGAGGTCGGGGAGAGAGAGGTCGGGGAGAGAGAGGTCAGGGAGAGAGAGGTCGGGGAGAGAGAGGTCAGGGAGAGAGAGGTCAGGGAGAGAGAGGTCGGGGAGAGAGAGGTCGGGGAGAGAGAGGTCGGGGAGGGAGAGGTCAGGGAGAGAGAGGTCGGGGAGAGAGAGGTCAGGGAGAGAGAGGCCGGGGAGAGAGAGGTCAGGGAGAGAGAGAGGTCAGTGAGAGAGAGGTCAGGGAGAGAGAGGTCGGGGAGAGAGAGGTCAGGGAGAGAGAGGTCATGGAGAGAGAGGTCAGAGAGAGAGGTCAGGGAGAGAGAGAGGTCAGGGAGAGAGAGGTCGGGGAGAGAGAGGTCAGGGAGAGAGGTCACGGAGAGAGAGAGTTCAGGCAGAGAAGGTCAGGGAGAGAGAGGTCAGGGAGAGAGAGGTCGGGGAGAGAGAGGGCAGGGAGAGAGAGGTCAGGGAGAGAGAGGTCGGGGAGAGAGAGGTCAGGGAGAGAGAGGTCAGGGAGATAGAGGTCAGGGAGAGAGAGGTCAGGAAGAGAGAGGTCGGGGAGAGAGAGGTCAGGGAGAGTGAGGTCAGGGAGATAGAGGTCGG
The DNA here is from genome assembly GCA_026770705.1 of Isurus oxyrinchus. NCBI lineage: Eukaryota > Metazoa > Chordata > Chondrichthyes > Lamniformes > Lamnidae > Isurus > Isurus oxyrinchus. The sequence continues at coordinate 18,999 of JANJGN010004128.1, forward strand.
GGAGAGAGAGGTCAGGGAGAGTGAGGTCAGGGAGATAGAGGTTGGGGAGAGAGAGGTCGGGGAGAGGGAGGCTGGGGAGGGAGAGGTCGGAGAGTGAGGGAGAGAGAGGTCAGGGAGAGAGAGGTCGGGGAGAGAGAGGTCAGGGAGAGAGAGGTAGGGAGAGAGAGGTAGGGAGAGAGAGGTCAGGGAGAGAGAGGTCAGGGAGAGAGAGGTCAGGGAGAGAGAGTTCGGGGAGAGAGAGGTCAGGGAGAGAGAGGTCAGGGAGAGAGAGAGGTCAGGGAGAGAGAGGTCAGGGAGAGAGAGGTCAGGGAGAGAGAGGTCAGGGAGAGAGAGGTCAGGGAGAGAGAGGTCGGGGAGAGAGAGGTCAGGGAGAGAGAGGTCAGGGAGAGAGAGGTCAGGGAGTGAGAGGTCAGTGAGAGAGAGGTAGGGAGAGAGAGGTCAGGGAGAGAGAGGTCAGGGAGAGAGAGGTCAGGGAGAGAGAGGTCGGGGAGAGAGAGGTCAGGGAGAGAGAGGTCAGGGAGTGAGAGGTCGGGAGAGAGCTAAGGTGAGAATGAGAGATAGATTCAGAGAGCAACTGAGAGAATGAATGAGTGGGATAGAGTAACTAACAGACAGAGAGTGAGAGAGAGAAACAGTACAGAGACAGAGAGTGAGGGAGACAGAGATGGAGAGAGAGAAGTAGGGGAGCGAGATCAGCTGCGAAAGAGATAGGGAAAGAGACTGATAGAGAGCGAGGGAGAGAGAAAGAGTCGTAGGGGAGAGAGAGAAGGTGAGAAAGAGAGACAGAGGCAAAGAGCAACTGATAGAATGAATAATTAGGATAGAGCAACAGAGAGAGAGTGAGAGAGAGAGAAAGAGAAACACAGAGAGAGAGAGATACAGATAGAGACAGATACAGAGAGAGAGAGATACAGAGAGAGAGAGATACAGAGAGAGAGAGATACAGAGAGAGGGAGATACAGAGAGAGGGAGATACAGAGAGAGGGAGATACAGAGAGAGGG
>JANJGN010004128.1:25000-36394 GCA_026770705.1 Isurus oxyrinchus
CGGGGAGTGAGGGAGAGGTCAGGGAGAGAGAGGCTGGGGAGAGAGAGGTCGTGGAGTGAGGGAGAGAGAGGTCAGGGAGTGAGAAGTCAGTGAGAGAGAGGTCGGGGAGATAGAGGTCAGGGAGAGAGAGGTCAGGAAGAGAGAGGTCGGGGAGAGAGAGGTCAGGGAGAGTGAGGTCAGGGAGATAGAGGTCGGGGAGAGAGAGGTCAGGGAGAGTGAGGTCAGGGAGATAGAGGTTGGGGAGAGAGAGGTCGGGGAGAGGGAGGCTGGGGAGAGAGAGGTCGGGGAGTGAGGGAGAGAGAGGTCAGGGAGAGAGAGGTCGGGGAGAGAGAGGTCGGGGAGAGAGAGGTCAGTGAGAGAGAGGTTAGGGAGAGAGAGGTCGGGGAGAGAGAGGTCAGGGAGAGAGAGGTCAGTGAGAGAGAGGTCGGGGAGAGAGAGGTCAGGGAGAGAGAGGTCAGGGAGAGAGAGGTCAGGGAGAGAGAGGTCAGGGAGAGAGAGGTTGGGGAGAGAGAGGTCAGGGAGAGAGAGGTCAGGGAGAGAGAGGTCAGGGAGAGAGAGAGGTCAGGGAGAGAGAGGTCAGTGAGAGAGAGGTAGGGAGAGAGAGGTCAGGGAGAGAGAGGTCAGGGAGAGAGAGGTCAGGGCGAGAGAGGTCGGGGAGAGAGAGGTCAGGGAGAGAGAGGTCAGGGAGAGAGAGGTCGGGGAGAGAGCTAAGGTGAGAATGAGAGATAGATTCAGAGAGCAACTGAGAGAATGAATGAGTGGGATAGAGTAACTAACAGACAGAGAGTGAGAGAGAGAAACAGTACAGAGACAGAGAGTGAGGGAGACAGCGATGGAGAGAGAGAAGTAGGGGAGCGAGATCAGCTGCGAAAGAGAGAGGGAAAGAGACTGATAGAGAGCGAGGGAGAGAGAAAGAGTCGTAGGGGAGAGAGAGAAGGTGAGAAAGAGAGACAGAGGCAAAGAGCAACTGATAGAATGAATAATTAGGATAGAGCAACAGACAGAGAGTGAGAGAGAGAGAAAGCGAAACACAGAGAGAGAGATACAGAGAGAAAGAGACACAGAGAGGGAGATACAGAGAGAGAGACAGAGAGAGAGAGAGATACAGATAGAGAGAGACACAGAGAGAGAGATACAGAGAGAGAGAGATACAGAGAGAGATACAGAGAGAGGGAGATACAGAGAGAGGGAGATACAGAGAGAGATACAGAGAGAGGGAGATACAGAGAGAGGGAGATACAGAGAGAGGGAGATACAGAGAGAGAGAGATACAGAGAGAGGGAGATACAGAGAGAGGGAGATACAGAGAGAGAGAGAGAGAGAGAGAGAGAGATACAGAGAGAGGGAGATACAGAAAGAGACAGAGAGAGTCAGACAGAGAGAGAGAGATACAGAGAGAGAGATACAGAGAGGGGGAGATACAGAAAGAGACAGAGAGTCAGACAGAGAGAGAGAGATACAGAGAGAGAGGGAGATACAGAGAGAGGGAGATACAGAGAGAATGAGATACAGAAAGAGACAGAGAGAGTCAGACAGAGAGAGAGAGAAAGGTAGCGTTGGATGAAGGGAAAGATGCTAGGATCAAGTAACAGAGACAGTGAGGGAGAAAGAAACAGTCAGAGAGAGAGAGAGGGACAGAGAAAGAGATAGAGGAAGAGACAGACCCGACACCCCTCCCTATCTCAGTAACCTCCTCCAGCGCCTACACCCCTCCCTATCTCTGTAACCTACTGCAGCCCCTACAACCCTCCCTATCTCTGTAACCCGCTCCAGCCCCTACACCCCTCCCTATCTCTATAACCTCCTCCAGCCCCTACACCCCTCCCTATCTCTGTAACCTCCTCCAGCACCTACACCCCTCCCTATCTCTGTAACCTCCTCCAGCCCCTACACCCCTCCCTATCTCTGTAACCTCCTCCAGCCCCTACACCCCTCCCTATCTCTGTAACCTCCTCCAGCACCTACACCCCTCCCTATCTCTGTAACCTCCTCCAGCCCCTACACCCCTCTCTATCTCTGTAACCTCTTCCAGTCCCCTACACCCCTCCCTATCTCTGTAACCTCCTCCAGCCCCCTACACCCCTCCCTATCTCTGTAACCTCCTCCAGCCCCTACACCCCTCTCTATCTCTGTGAACTCCTCCAGCCCCGTACAACCCTCATTACCTCTGTAACCCCCTCCAGCCCTGATTATCCTCCCTAACTCAGCAACGTCCTCCAGCCCCTACAACCCTCCCTATCTCTGTAACCTCCTCCAGCCCCCTACAACACTCCCTATTTCTGTAAACACCTCAAGCCCCTACAACCCTCTCTATCTCAGAAACCTCTTCCAGCCCCTACAACCCTCGCCATCTCTGTAAACTCCTCCAGCCACTACAACACTCCCTATCTCTGTAACCTCCTCCAGCCCCTACACCCCTCCCTATCTCTGTAACCTCCTCCAGCCCCTACAACCCTCCCTGTCTCTGTAAACTCCTCCAGCCCCTACACCCCTCCCTATCTCTGTAACCTCCTCCAGCCCCTACACCCCTCCCTATCTCTATAACCACCTCCTGCCCCCTACAACCCTCCCTATCACTGTAACGTCCTCAAGCCCCTACAACTCTTCCAATCTCTGCAACCAACTCCAGCCCCTACACCCCTCCCTATCTCGGTAACCTGCTCCAGCCCCCTACACCCCTCCCTATCTCTGCAACGTCCTCCAGCCGCTACACCCCTCCCTATCTCTGTAATGTCCACCAGCTCTTACACACCAACCTATCTCTGTAACCAACACCAGCCCCTACACCCCTCCCTATCTCTGTAACATACTCCAGCCCCTAAACCCCTCCCTATCTCTGTATCTCTGTGTGTGTGAGTGTGTGTGTGTGTGTTTGTGAGGGTTTATGAGGGTGAATCTGTGTGTGTGAGTGTGAGTGTGTGTGTGTGTGTGTGTGTGTGTGTGTGTGAGTGTGTGTGTGTGTGTGTGTGTGTGTGTGTGTGTGTGAGTGTGTGTGTGTGTGTGTGTGTGTGTGTGTGTGTCTCTGTGACTGTTGCTCTCTCCCTCACAGCCCTGGTTGACGTGGGTGAGACCCACAGCCCCTGAATGAATGAACATGGAAGTGAATGTGCAGTGAAGACAGCTCCCTCCGCACAGCCTCCCTGTCCCACTTGTTCTCCATTTGCTTTGAGACAATGCAGGACTCTGTGTGCTTTGTGTGCTGCCTCTGTCATTGTCCCTTATCTCCGTTGGCCAGGCAGTGTGTGTGTGTGTGAGTGTGTGTGTGTGCGCGTGTGTGTGTGTGTGTGTGTGTGTGTGTGTGTGTGTGTGTGTGTGTGTGTGTGTGTGTGTGTGTGTGTGTGTGTGTGTGTGTGTGTACCAGCGTCTCTGTTTACAGCTTCTATTTATCACCCCACCTGTCCCCTGCTCTACCTCACCTGTCCTCCCAGCGGCTGCACGTCTCTCCAGTCTGCTGTGGCTCTAACCTCGCAGGGAGTCAGCGTCTAGCATTCGGAACCTTCCGGGCTTTCTCCCAGGACTGTGGCTCCGCGTCGGCAATGCGCTCCCGGAGACTGGCATCCTCCGGACCCTCGGGATCGCAGCCCCCGAGCGGGCAGGGGTATGAGGGAGAGTGGAACGTGTGGGAGGTGGGGAACGCCTAGGCTGAACTCTGGATCAGGAGAACAAGATAGATAAGAGAGAGAGAGAGAGGTCGGGGAGAGAGAGGTCAGGGAGAGAGAGGTCAGGGAGAGAGAGGTCAGGGAGAGAGAGGTCAGGGAGAGAGAGGTCAGGGAGAGAGAGAGGTCAGGGAGAGAGAGGTCGGGGAGAGAGAGGTCAGGGAGAGAGAGGTCAGGGAGAGAGAGGTCGGGGGAGAGAGAGGTCAGAGAGAGAGAGGTCGGGGAGAGAGAGGTCGGGGAGAGAGAGGTCGGGGAGAGAGAGGTCGGGGAGAGAGAGGTCGGGGAGAGAGAGGTCGGGGAGAGAGAGGTCATGGAGAGAGAGGTCAGGGAGAGAGAGGTCGGGGAGAGAGAGGTCGGGGAGAGAGAGGTCAGGGAGAGAGGTCAGAGAGAGAGGTCAGGGAGAGAGAGAGGTCGGGGAGAGAGAGGTCAGTGAGAGAGAGGTCGGGGAAAGAGAGGTCGGGGAGAGAGAGGTCGGGGAGAGAGAGGTCGGGGAGACAGAGGTCGGGGAGAGAGAGGTCAGTGAGAGAGAGGACAGGGAGAGAGAGAGGTCAGTGAGAGAGAGGTCAGGGAGAGAGAGGTCAGGGAGAGAGTGAGGTCAGGGAGAGAGAGGGCAGGGAGAGAGAGGTCAGGGAGAGAGAGGTCGGTGAGAGAGAGGTCAGGGAGAGAGAGGTCAGGGAGAGAGAGGTCAGGGAGAGAGAGGTCGGGGAGAGAGAGGTCGGGGAGAGAGAGGTCGGGGAGAGAGAGGTCGGGGAGAGAGAGGTCGGGGAGAGAGAGGTCGGGGAGAGAGAGGTCAGGGAGAGAGAGGTCAGGGAGAGAGAGGTCGGGGAGAGAGAGGTCGGGGAGAGAGAGGTCGGGGAGAGAGAGGTCAGAGAGAGAGAGATCAGGGAGAGAGGTCAGGGAGAGAGAGGTCAGGGAGAGAGAGGTCGGGGAGAGAGCTCAGGGAGAGAGAGGTCAGGGAGAGAGGTCAGGGAGAGAGAGAGGTCAGGGAGAGAGAGGTCAGGGAGAGGGAGGTCGGGGAGAGAGAGGTCGGGGAGAGAGAGGTCGGGGAGAGAGAGGTCAGGGAGAGAGATGTCAGGGAGAAAGATGTCAGGGAGAGAGTTCAGAGAGAGAGAGGTCAGTGAGAGAGAGGTCGGGGAGAGAGAGGTCAGGGAGAGAGAGGTCGGGGAGAGAGAGGTCGGGGAGAGAGAGGTCAGGGAGAGAGAGGTCGGGGAGAGAGAGGTCAGGGAGAGAGAGGCCGGGGAGAGAGAGGTCAGGGAGAGAGAGGTCAGGGAGAGAGGTCAGAGAGAGAGAGGTCAGGGAGAGAGAGGTCAGGGAGAGAGATGTCAGGGAGAGAGAGGTCAGGGAGAGAGAGGTCGGGGAGAGAGAGGTCAGGGAGAGAGAGAGGTCGGGGAGAGAGAGGTCGGGGAGAGAGAGGTCGGGGAGAGAGAGGTCAGGGAGAGAGGGGTCGGGGAGAGAGAGGTCAGGGAGAGAGAGAGGTCGGGGAGAGAGAGGTCGGGGAGAGAGAGGTCGGGGAGAGAGCTCAGGGAGAGAGAGGTCAGGGAGAGAGGTCAGGGAGAGAGAGAGGTCAGGGAGAGAGAGGTCAGGAAGAGAGGTCAGGGAGAGAGAGGTCAGGGAGAGAGAGGTCGGGGAGAGAGAGGTCAGGGAGAGAGAGGTCCGGGAGAGAGAGGTCAGTGAGAGAGAGGTCGGGGAGAGAGAGGTCAGGGAGAGAGAGGTCGGGGAGAGAGAGGTCGGGGAGAGAGAGGTCGGGGAGAGAGAGGACAGGGAGAGAGAGGTCAGTGAGATAGAGGTCAGGGAGAGAGAGGTCAGGGAGAGAGAGGTCAGGGAGAGAGAGGTCAGGGAGAGAGAGGTCAGGGAGCGAGAGAGAGGTCAGGGAGAGAGAGGTCAGGGAGAGAGAGGTCAGGGAGAGAGAGAGGTCAGGGAGAGAGAGAGGTCAGGGAGAGAGAGGTCCGGGAGAGTGAGGTCAGTGAGAGAGAGGTCGGGGAGAGAGAGGTCAGGGAGAGAGAGGTCGGGGAGAGAGAGGTCGGGGAGAGAGAGGTCGGGGAGAGAGAGGTCGGGGAGAGAGAGGTCAGGGAGAGAGAGGTCGGGGAGAGAGAGGACAGGGAGAGAGTGGTCAGTGAGAGAGAGGTCAGGGAGACAGAGGTCAGGGAGAGAGATGTCAGGGAGAGAGAGGTCAGGGAGAGAGAGGTCAGGGAGCGAGAGAGAGGTCGGGGAGAGAGAGGTCAGGGAGAGAGAGGTCAGGGAGAGAGAGGTCAGGGAGAGAGGTCAGGGAGAGAGAGAGGTCAGGGAGAGAGAGGTCAGGGAGAGAGAGGTCGGGGAGAGAGAGGTCAGGGAGAGAGAGGTAAGGCAGAGAGAGGTCGGGGAGAGAGAGGTCGGGGAGAGAGAGGTCAGGGAGAGAGAGGTCAGGGAGAGAGAGGTCAGGGAGAGAGAGGTCGGGGAGAGAGAGGTCGGGGAGAGAGAGGTCAGGGAGAGAGAGGTCAGGGAGAGAGAGGTCGGGGAGAGAGAGGTCGGTGAGAGAGAGGTTGGGGAGTGAGATGTCAGGGAGAGAGAGAGGTCAGGGAGAGAGAGGTCAGGGAGAGAGAGGTCAGGGAGGGAGAGGTCAGGGAGAGAGAGGTCAGGGAGCGAGAGAGAGGTCGGGGAGAGAGAGGTCAGGGAGAGAGAGGTCAGGGAGAGAGAGGTCAGGGAGAGAGGTCAGCGAGAGAGAGAGGTCAGGGAGAGAGAGGTCAGGGAGAGAGAGGTCGGGGAGACAGAGGTCGGGGAGAGATGGGTCGGGGAGAGAGAGGTCAGGGAGAGAGAGGTCGGGGAGAGAGAGGACAGGGAGAGAGGTCAGGGAGAGAGAGAGGTCAGGGAGAGAGAGGTCAGGGAGAGAGAGGTCGGGGAGAGAGAGGTCAGGGAGAGAGAGGTCAGGGAGAGAGAGGTCAGTGTGAGAGAGGTCAGGGAGAGAGAGAGAGGTCGGGGAGAGAGAGGTCAGGGAGAGAGAGGTCAGGGAGAGAGGTCAGGGAGAGAGAGAGGTCAGGGAGAGAGAGGTCAGGGAGAGAGAGGTCGGGGAGAGAGAGGTCAGGGAGAGAGAGGTCAGGCAGAGAGAGGTCGGGGAGAGAGAGGTCGGGGAGAGAGAGGTCAGGGAGAGAGAGGTCGGGGAGAGAGAGGTCAGGGAGAGAGAGGTCGGGGAGAGAGAGGTCGGGGAGAGAGAGGTCGGGGAGAGAGAGGTCAGGGAGAGAGAGGTCATGGAGAGAGAGGTCGGGGAGAGAGAGGTCGGGGAGTGAGAGGTCAGGGAGAGAGAGAGGTCAGGGAGAGAGAGGTCAGGGAGAGAGAGGTCAGGGAGAGATAGGTCAGGGAGAGAGAGGTCAGGGAGCGAGAGAGAGGTTGGGGAGAGAGAGGTCAGGGAGAGAGAGATCAGGGAGAGAGAGGTCAGGGAGAGAGGTCAGGGAGAGAGAGAGGTCAGGGAGAGAGAGGTCAGGGAGAGAGAGGTCGGGGAGAGAGAGGTCAGGGAGAGAGAGGTCAGGGAGAGAGAGGTCGGGGAGAGAGAGATCAGGGAGAGAGAGGTCAGGGAGAGAGAGGTCAGGGAGAGAGAGATCGCGGAGAGAGAGGTCGGGGAGAGAGAGGTCAGGGAGAGAGAGGTCGGGGAGAGAGAGGTCGGGGAGAGAGAGGTCGGGGAGTGAGAGGTCAGGGAGAGAGAGAGGTCAGGGAGAGAGAGGTCAGGGATAGAGAGGTCGGGGAGATAGAGGTCAGGGAGAGAGAGAGGTCAGGGAGAGAGAGGTCGGGGAGAGAGAGGTCAGGGAGAGAGAGGTCTGGGAGAGAGAGGTCAGTGAGAGAGAGGTCGGGGAGAGAGAGGTCGGGGAGAGAGAGCTCAGGGAGAGAGAGGTCGGGGAGGGAGAGGTCAGGGAGAGAGAGGTCAGGGAGAGAGGTCAGGGAGAGAGAGGTCAGGGAGAGACAGGTCCGGGAGAGAGAGGTCAGTGAGAGAGAGGTCAGGGAGAGAGAGGTCGGGGAGAGAGAGGTCAGGGAGAGAGAGGTCGGGGAGAGAGAGGTCAGGGAGAGAGAGGTCAGGGAGAGAGAGGTCGTGGAGAGAGAGGTCGGGGAGTGAGAGGTCGGGGAGAGAGAGGTCAGGGAGAGAGAGGTCAGGGAGAGAGAGGTCAGTGTGAGAGAGGTCAGGGAGCGAGAGAGAGGTCGGGGAGAGAGAGGTCAGGGAGAGAGAGGTCAGGGAGAGAGGTCAGGGAGAGAGAGAGGTCAGGGAGAGAGAGGTCAGGGAGAGAGAGGTCGGGGAGAGAGAGGTCAGGGAGAGAGAGGTCAGGCAGAGAGAGGTCGGGGAGAGAGAGGTCGGGGAGAGAGAGGTCAGGGAGAGAGAGGTCGGGGAGAGAGAGGTCAGGGAGAGAGAGGTCGGGGAGAGAGAGGTCGGGGAGAGAGAGGTCGGGGAGAGAGAGGTCAGGGAGAGAGAGGTCATGGAGAGAGAGGTCGGGGAGAGAGAGGTCGGGGAGTGAGAGGTCAGGGAGAGAGAGAGGTCAGGGAGAGAGAGGTCAGGGAGAGAGAGGTCAGGGAGAGATAGGTCAGGGAGAGAGAGGTCAGGGAGCGAGAGAGAGGTCGGGGAGAGAGAGGTCAGGGAGAGAGAGATCAGGGAGAGAGAGGTCAGGGAGTGAGGTCAGGGAGAGAGAGAGGTCAGGGAGAGAGAGGTCAGGGAGAGAGAGGTCGGGGAGAGAGAGGTCAGGGAGAGAGAGGTCAGGGAGAGAGAGGTCGGGGAGAGAGAGATCAGGGAGAGAGAGGTCAGGGAGAGAGAGGTCAGGGAGAGAGAGATCGGGGAGAGAGAGGTCGGGGAGAGAGAGGTCAGGGAGAGAGAGGTCGGGGAGAGAGAGGTCGGGGAGAGAGAGGTCGGGGAGTGAGAGGTCAGGGAGAGAGAGAGGTCAGGGAGAGAGAGGTCAGGGATAGAGAGGTCGGGCAGATAGAGGTCAGGGAGAGAGAGAGGTCAGGGAGAGAGAGGTCGGGGAGAGAGTGGTCAGGGAGAGAGAGGTCTGGGAGAGAGAGGTCAGTGAGAGAGAGGTCGGGGAGAGAGAGGTCGGGGAGAGAGAGCTCAGGGAGAGAGAGGTCGGGGAGGGAGAGGTCAGGGAGAGAGAGGTCAGGGAGAGAGGTCAGGGAGAGAGAGGTCAGGGAGAGACAGGTCCGGGAGAGAGAGGTCAGTGAGAGAGAGGTCAGGGAGAGAGAGGTCGGGGAGAGAGAGGTCAGGGAGAGAGAGGTCGGGGAGAGAGAGGTCAGGGAGAGAGAGGTCAGGGAGAGAGAGGTCGTGGAGAGAGAGGTCGGGGAGTGAGAGGTCAGGGAGAGAGAGAGGTCAGGGAGAGAGAGGTCGGGGAGAGAGAGGTCGGGGAGAGAGAGGTCAGGGAGAGGGAGGTCAGGGAGAGAGAGGTCGGGGAGAGAGGTCAGGGAGAGAGAGAGGTCAGGGAGAGAGAGGTCGGGGAGAGAGAGGTCAGGGAGAGAGAGGTCAGGGAGAGAGAGGTCCGGGAGAGAGAGGTCAGTGAGAGAGAGGTCGGGGAGAGAGAGGTCAGGGAGAGAGAGGTCGGGGAGAGAGAGTTCGGGGAGTGAGAGGACAGGGAGAGAGAGGTCAGGGAGAGAGAGGTCGGGGAGAGAGAGGTTAGGGAGAGAGCGGTCGGGGAGAGAGAGAGAGGTCAGTGAGAGAGAGGTCAGGGAGAGAGAGGTCAGGGAGAGAGAGGTCAGTGAGAGAGAGGTCGGGGAGAGAGGTCATGGAGAGAGAGAGGTCGGGGGAGAGAGAGGTCAGGGAGAGAGAGGTCAGGGAGTTAGAGGTCAGGGAGAGAGAGGTCCGGGAGAGAGAGGTCAGGTAGAGTGAGGTAAGGGAGAGAGAGGCCAGGGAGAGAGAGGTCAGGGAGAGAGAGGTAAGGGAGGGAGAGGTCGGGGAGAGAGAGGTCGGGGAGAGAGAGAGGTCAGGGAGAGAGAGGTCGGAGAGAGAGAGGTCGGGGAGAGAGAGGTCAGGGAGAGAGAGGTCAGTGAGAGAAGGTCGGGGAGAGAGAGGTCGGGGAGAGAGAGGTCAGTGAGAGAGAGGTCGGGGAGAGAGAGGTCAGTGAGAGAGAGGTCGGGGAGAGAGAGAGGTCGGGGAAGAGAGATCTCGGGGAGAGAGAGGTCAGTGAGAGAGAGGTCGGGGAGAGAGAGGTCAGTGAGAGAGAGGTCGGGGAGAGAGAGAGGTCGGGGAGAGAGAGGTCAGGGAGAGAGAGGTCGGGGAGAGAGAGGTCGGGGAGAGAGAGGTCGGGGAGAGAGAGGTCAGGGAGAGAGAGAGGTCGGGGAGAGAGAGGTCAGGGAGAGAGAGGTCGGGGAGAGAGAGGTCAGGGAGAGAGAGGTCGGGGAGAGAGAGGTCAGGGAGAGAGAGGTCGGGGAGAGAGAGGTCAGGGAGAGAGAGGTCGGGGAGACAGAGGTCGCGGAGAGAGAGGTCAGGGAGAGAGAGGTCAGGGAGAGAGAGGTCGGGGAGAGAGATGTCGGGGAGAGACAGGTCAGTGAGAGAGAGGTCAGGGAGAGAGAGAGGTCAGTGAGAGAGAGGTCAGGGAGAGAGAGGTCAGGGAGAGAGTGAGGTCAGGGAGAGAGAGGGGCAGGGAGAGAGAGGTCGGGGGAGAGAGACGTTGGGGAGAGAGGTCAGGGAGAGAGAGAGGTCAGGGAGAGAGGAGGTCAGTGAGAGAGAGGTCGGGGAGAGAGAGGTCAGGGAGAGAGAGGTCGGGGAGAGAGAGGTCAGGGAGAGAGGTCAGGGAGAGAGAGAGGTCAGGGAGAGAGATGTCAGGGAGAGAGAGGTAAGGGAGGGAGAGGTCGGGGAGAGAGAGTTCGGGGAGAGAGAGGTCAGTGAGAGAGAGGTCAGGGAGAGAGAGAGGTCAGTGAGAGAGAGGTCAGGGAGAGAGAGGTCAGCGAGAGAGTGAGGTCAGGGAGAGAGAGGTCAGTGAGAGAGAGGTCAGGCAGAGAGATTGGTCAGGGAGAGAGAGGTCAGGGAGAGAGAGGTCAGTGAGAGAGAGGTCAGGGAGAGAGAGGTCAGGGAGAGAGAGAGAGGTCAGGGAACGAGAGGTCAGGGAGAGAGAGGTCGGGGAGAGAGAGGTCGGGGATAGAGAGGTCAGGGAGAGAGAGGGCAGGGAGAGAGAGGTCGGGGAGAGAGAGGTCAGGGAGAGAGAGGTCAGGGAGAGAGAGGTCAGGGAGAGAGAGGTCGGCGAGAGAGAGGTCAGGGAGAGAGAGGTCGGGGAGAGAAAGGTCAGGGAGAGAGAGGTCGGGGAGATAGAGGTCGGTGGGAGAGAGGCCTGGGAGAGAGAAGTCAGGGGAGAGAGAGGTCAGGGAGAGAGAGGTCAGGGAGAGAGAGGTCAGGGAGAGAGAGAAGTCAGGGAGAGAGAGGTCAGGGACAGAGAGGTCAGGGAGAGAGAGGTCAGGGGGAGAGGTCAGGGAGAGAGAGGTCGGGAGAGAGAGGCTGGGGAGAGAGAGGTCAGGGAGAGAGGTCAGGGAGAGAGAGGTCAGGGAGAGAGAGGTCAGGGAGAGAGAGGTCAGGGAGAGAGAGGTCAGGGAGAGAGAGGTCGGGGAGAGAGAGGCTGGGGAGAGAGAGGTCAGGGAGAGAGGTCAGTGAGAGAGAGGTCAGGGAGAGAGAGGTCAGGGAGAGAGAGGTCAGGGAGAGAGAGGTCGGGGAGAGAGAGGTCAGGGAGAGAGAGGTCGGGTAGACAGCTAAGGTGAGAATGAGAGATAGATTCAGAGAGCAACTGAGAGAATGAATGAGTGGGATAGAGTA
>JANJGN010004129.1:0-12500 GCA_026770705.1 Isurus oxyrinchus
TAAGTCTGTTTGCCTCTGTTTAAGTCGGTTTGCCTCTGATTAAGTCTGTTTGCCTCTGTTAAACTCTGTTTGCCTCTGTTTAAGTCTGTTTGCCTCTGTTTAAGTTTGTTTGCCTCTGCTTACTTCTGTTTGCCTCTGTTTAAGTCTGTTTGCCTCTGTTTCACTCTGTTTGCCTCTGTTTCACTCTGTTTGCCTCTGTTTCACGCTGTTTGCCTCTGTTCACACTGTTTGCCTCTGTTTCACTCTGTTTGCCTCTAGTTCACTCTGTTTGCCTCTGCTTCACTCTATTTGCCTCTGTTTCACTCTGTTTGCCTCTGTTTCATTCTGTTTGCCTCATTTTCACTCTTTTTGCCTCTGTTTCACGCTGTTTGCCTCTGCCTCACTCTGGTTGCCTCTGTTCGCCTCTGTTTGCCTCTTCTACCTCTGCTTGCCTCTGTTTGCCTCTGTTTGTATCTGTTTGCCTCTGTTTGCCTCTGTTTAGGTCTGTCTGCCTCTGTTTCAATCTGTTTGCCTCTGTTTACGTCTTCTTGCCTCTGTTTCAGTCTGTTTGCCTCTGTTTAAGTCTGTTTGCAACTGTTAAAGCCTGTTTGCCTCTATTTGCTTCTGTTTGCCTCTGTTTAAGTCTGCTTGCCTCTGTTTGCCTATGGTTGCCTCTGTTTCACTCTGTTTGCCTCTGGTTGCCTCTGTTAGCCTCTGTTTGCCTCTGTTAAGGTCTGTCTGCCTCTGGTTAAGTCTGTTTGCCTCTGTCTAAGTCTGTTTGCTTCTGTTTAAGTCTGTTTGCCTCTGTTTAAGTTTGTTTGCCTCTGTTTAAGACTGTTTGGCTCTGTTTAAGTCTGTTTGACTCTGTTTCACTCTGTTTGCCTCTGCCTCACTCTGGTTGCCTCTGTTTCACTCTGTTTGCCTCTGTTTCACTCTTTTTGCCTCTGTTTCGCTCTGTTTGCATCTGTTTCGCTCTGTTTGCTCTGTTTCACTCTGTTTCACTCTGTTTGCCTCTGTTTCACTCTGTTTGCCTCCGTTTAACTCTGTTTCACTCTTTTTGCCTCAATTTAAGTCAGTTTAACTCTGTTTAAGTCTGTTTAACTCTGTTTGCCTCTGTTAAAGTCTGTTTGCCTCTGTTTAAGTCTGTCTGCCTCTGTTTAAGTCTGTTTGCCTCTTATTAAGTCTGTTTGCCTCTGTTTAAGTCTGTTTGCCTCTGTTTCACTCTGTCTGCCTCCGTTTTTCACTGTTTGCCTCTGTTGCACTCTGTTTGCCTCTGTTTCACTCTGCTTGCCTCTATTTCACTCTGTTTGCCTCTGCTTCCACTCTGGTTGCCTCTGTTTCACTCTGTTTGCCTCTGTTTCACTCTGTTTGCCTCTGTTTCACTCTGTTTGCCTCTGTTCAATCTGTTTGCCTCTGTTTCAGTCTGTTTGCTTCTGTTTGCCTCTATTTCACTCTGTTTGCATCTGTTTCACTCTGTTTGCCTCTGTTTCACTCTGTTTGCCTCTGTTTCACTATGTTTCACTCTGTTTGCCTGTGTTTCACTCTGTTTGCCTCTGTGTAAAGCTGTTTAACTCTGTTTAAGTCTGTTTAACTCCGTTTGCCTCTGTTTAAGTCTGTTTGCCTCTGTATGAGTCTGTTTGCCTCTGTTTATGCCTGTTTGCCTCTGTTTAAGTCTGTTTGCCTCTGTTTAAGTCTGTTTGCCTCTGTTTAAGTCTGTTTGCCTCTGTTTAAGTCTGTTTGCCTCTGTTTAAGTTTGTTTGCCTCTGCGTAAGACTGTTTGGCTCTGTTTATGTCTGTTTGCCTCTGTTTCACTCTGTTTGCCTCTGTTTCACTCTGTTTGCCTCTGTTTCACTCTATTTGCCTCTGTTTCACTATGTTTCACTCTGGTTGCCTCTGTTTCACTCTGTTTGCCTCTGTTTAAATGTGTTTCACTGTGGTTGCCTCAGTTTAAGTCAGTTTAAATCTGTTTAAGTCTGTTTGCCTCTGTTTAATTCTGTTTAACTTTGTTTAAGTCTGTTTCACTCTGTTTACCTCTGTTTAAGTCTGTTTAACTCTGTTTACCTCTGTTTAAGTCTGTTTGCCTCTTATTAAGTCTGTTTGCCTCTGTTTAAGTCTGTTTGCCTCTGTTTAATTCTGTTTGCCTCTGTTTAAGTCTGTTTGCCTCTGTTTAAATCTGTTTGCCTCTGTTTAAGTCTGTTTGCCTCTTATTAAGTCTGTTTGCCTCTGTTTAAGGACTGTTTGGCTCTGTTTAAGTCTGTTTGCCTCTGTTTCACTCTGTTTGCTTCTGGTTTCACTCTTTTTGCCTCTGTTTCACTCTATTTGCCTCTGTTTCACACTGTTTGCCTCTGTTTCACTCTGTTTGCCTCTGTTTCACTCTGTTTGCCTCTGCCTCACTCTGGTTGCCTCTGTTTCACTCTGTTTGCCTCTGTTTCACTCTGTTTGCCTCTGTTTCACTCTGTTTGCCTCTGTTTCACTCTGTTTGCCCCTGTTTAACTCTGTTTGCCTCTGTTTCACACTGCTTGCCTCTGTTTCACTCTGTTTGCCTCTGTTTCACTCTGGTTGACTCTGTTTCACCTCTGTTTGCCTCTGTTTCACTCTGTTTGCCTCTGTTTCACACTGGTTGCCTCTGTTACACTCTGTTTGCCTCTGTTTCACTCTGTTTGCCTCTGTCACTTTGTTTGCATCTGTTTCACTCTGTTTGCCTCTGTTTCACTCTGTTTGCCTCTGTTTCACTCTGCTTGCCTCTGTTTCACACTGTTTGCCTCTGTTTCACTGTGTTTGCGTCTGTTTCACTCTGTTTGCCTCTGTTTCACTCTGATTGCATCTGTTTAACTCTGTTTGCCTCTGCTTAACTCTGGTTGCCTCTATTTCACTCTGTTTGCCTCTGTTTCACTCTTTTTGCATCTGTTTCACTCTGATTGCCTCTGTTCACTCTGTTTGCCTCTGTTTCACTCTGTTTGCCACTGTTGCACTCTGTTTCACTCTGTTTGCCTCTGTTTCACTCTGTTTGCCTCTGTTTCACTCTGTTTGCCTCTTTTTCACTATGTTTCACTTGTTTGCCTCTGTTTCACTCTGTTTGCCTCTGTTTCACGATGTTTGCCTCTGTTTCGCACTGTTTGCCTCTGTTTCACTCTGTTTGCCTCTGTTTCACTCTGTTTGACTCTGTTTCATTCTGTTTGCCTCATTTTCACTCTTTTTGCCTCTGTTTCACGCTGTTTGCCTCTGCCTCACTCTGGTTGCCTCTGTTTGCCTCTTCTACCTCTGCTTGCCTCTGTTTGCCTCTGTTTGTATCTGTTTGCCTCTGTTTGCCTCTGTTTAGGTCTGTCTGCCTCTGTTTCAATCTGTTTGCCTCTGTTTACGTCTTCTTGCCTCTGTTTCAGTCTGTTTGCCTCTGTTTAAGTCTGTTTGCCACTGTTAAATCCTGTTCGCCTCTATTTGCTTCTGTTTGCCTCTGTTTAAGTCTGCTTGCCTCTGTTTGCCTATGTTTGCCTCTGTTTCACTCTGTTTGCCTCTGTTTAAGTCTGTTTGCCACTGTTAAATCCTGTTCGCCTCTATTTGCTTCTGTTTGCCTCTGTTTAAGTCTGCTTGCCTCTGTTAGCCTCTGTTTGCCTCTGTTAAGGTCTGTCTGCCTCTGGTTAAGTCTGTTTGCCTCTGTTTAAGTCTGTTTGCTTCTGTTTAAGTCTGTTTGCCTCTGTTTAAGTTTGTTTGCCTCTGTTTAAGACTGTTTGGCTCTGTTTAAGTCTGTTTGACTCTGTTTCACTCTGTTTGCCTCTGCCTCACTCTGGTTGCCTCTGTTTCACTCTGTTTCCCTCTGTTTCACTCTTTTTGCCTCTGTTTCGCTCTGTTTGCATCTGTTTCGCTCTGTTTGCCTCCGTTTAACTCTGTTTCACTCTTTTTGCCTCAATTTAAGTCAGTTTAACTCTGTTTAAGTCTGTTTAACTCTGTTTGCATCTGTTTAAGTCTGTTTGCCTCTGTTAAGTCTGTTTGCCTCTGTTTAAGTCTGTTTGCCTCTTATTAAGTCTGTTTGCCTCTGTTTAAGTCTGCTTTGCCTCTGTTTCACTCTGTTTGCCTCCGTTTTTCACTGTTTGCCTCTGTTTCACTCTGTTTGCCTCTGTTTCACTCTGTTTGCCTCTATTTCACTCTGTTTGCCTCTGCTTCACTCTGGTTGCCTCTGTTTCACTCTGTTTGCCTCTGTTTCACTCTGTTTGCCTCTGTTTCACTCTGTTTGCCTCTGTTCAATATGTTTGCCTCTGTTTCGGTCTGTTTGCTTCTGTTTGCCTCTATTTCACTCTGTTTGCATCTGTTTCACTCTGTTTGCCTCTGTTTCACACTGTTTGCCTCTGTTTCACTATGTTTCACTCTGTTTGCCTCTGTTTCACTCTGTTTGCCTCTGTGTAAGTCTGTTTAACTCTGTTTAAGTCTGTTTAACTCCGTTTGCCTCTGTTTAAGTCTGTTTGCCTCTGTTTAAGTCTGTTTGCGTCTGTATGAGTCTGTTTGCCTCTGTTTATGCCTGTTTGCCTCTGTTTAAGTCTGGTTGCCTCTGTTTAAGTCTGTTTGCCTCTGTTTAAGTCTGTTTGCCTCTGTTTAAGTCTGTTTGCCTCTGTTTAAGTTTGTTTGCCTCTGTGTAAGACTGTTTGGCTCTGTTTAAGTCTGTTTGCCTCTGTTTCACTCTGTTTGCCTCTGTTCACTCTGTTTGCCTCTGTTTCACTCTGTTTGCCTCTGTTTCACTATGTTTCACTCTGTTTGCCTCTGTTTGCCTCTGTTTAAATCTGTTTCACTCTGGTTGCCTCAGTTTAAGTCGGTTTAAATCTGTTTAAGTCTGTTTGCCTCTGTTTAACTCTGTTTACCTCTGTTTAAGTCTGTTTAATTCTTTTTACCTCTGTTTAAGTCTGTTTGCCTCTGTTTAAGTCTGTTTGCCTCTGTTTAAGTCTGTTTGCCTCTTATTAAGTCTGTTTGCCTCTGTTTAAGACTGTTTGGCTCTGTTTAAGTCCGTTTGCCTCTGTTTCACTCTGTTTGCTTCTGTTTCACTCTTTTTGCCTCTGTTTCACTCTATTTGCCTCTGTTTCACACTGTTTGCCTCTGTTTCACTCTGTTTGCCTCTGTTTCACTCTGTTTGCCTCTGTTTCACTCTGTTTGCCTCTGCCTCACTCTGGTTGCCTCTGTTTCACTCTGTTTGCCTCTGTTTCACTCTGTTTGCCTCTGTTTCACTCTGTTTGCCTCTGTTTAACTCTGTTTGCCTCTGTTCACACTGTTTGCGTCTGTTTCACTCTGGTTGACTCTGTTTCACTCTGTTTGCCTCTGTTTCACTCTGGTTTGCCTCTGTTTCACTCTGTTTGCCTCTGTTTCACACTGGTTGCCTCTGTTTCACTCTGTTTGCCTCTGTTTCACTCTGTTTGCCTCTGTCAACTTGTTTGCATCTGTTTCACTCTGTTTGCCTCTGTTTCACTCTGTTTGCCTCTGTTTCACTCTGCTTGCCTCTGTTTCACACTGTTTGCCTCTGTTTCACTCTGTTTGCATCTGTTTCACTCTGTTTGCCTCTGTTTCACTCTGATTGCATCTGTTTCACTCTGTTTGCCTCTGCTTAACTCTGGTTGCCTCTATTTTACTCTGTTTGCCTCTGTTTCACTCTGTTTGCATCTGTTTCACTCTGTTTGCCTCTGTTCACTCTGTTTGCCTCCGTTTTTCACTGTTTGCCTCTGTTTCACTCTGTTTGCCTCTGTTTCACTCTGTTTGCCTCTATTTCACTCTGTTTGCCTCTGCTTCACTCTGGTTGCCTCTGTTTCACTCTGTTTGCCTCTGTTTCACTCTGTTTGCCTCTGTTTCACTCTGTTTGCCTCTGTTCAATATGTTTGCCTCTGTTTCGGTCTGTTTGCTTCTGTTTGCCTCTATTTCACTCTGTTTGCATCTGTTTCACTCTGTTTGCCTCTGTTTCACACTGTTTGCCTCTGTTTCACTATGTTTCACCCTGTTTGCCTCTGTTTCACTCTGTTTGCCTCTGTGTAAGTCTGTTTAACTCTGTTTAAGTCTGTTTAACTCCGTTTGCCTCTGTTTAAGTCTGTTTGCCTCTGTTTAAGTCTGTTTGCGTCTGTATGAGTCTGTTTGCCTCTGTTTATGCCTGTTTGCCTCTGTTTTAAGTCTGGTTGCCTCTGTTTAAGTCTGTTTGCCTCTGTTTAAGTCTGTTTGCCTCTGTTTAAGTCTGTTTGCCTCTGTTTAAGTTTGTTTGCCTCTGTGTAAGACTGTTTGGCTCTGTTTAAGTCTGTTTGCCTCTGTTTCACTCTGTTTGCCTCTGTTCACTCTGTTTGCCTCTGTTTTCACTCTGTTTGCCTCTGTTTCACTATGTTTCACTCTGTTTGCCTCTGTTTGCCTCTGTTTAAATCTGTTTCACTCTGGTTGCCTCAGTTTAAGTCGGTTTAAATCTGTTTAAGTCTGTTTGCCTCTGTTTAACTCTGTTTACCCTCTGTTTAAGTCTGTTTAATTCTTTTTACCTCTGTTTAAGTCTGTTTGCCTCTGTTTAAGTCTGTTTGCCTCTGTTTAAGTCTGTTTGCCTCTTATTAAGTCTGTTTGCCTCTGTTTAAGACTGTTTGGCTCTGTTTAAGTCCGTTTGCCTCTGTTTCACTCTGTTTGCTTCTGTTTCACTCTTTTTGCCTCTGTTTCACTCTATTTGCCTCTGTTTCACACTGTTTGCCTCTGTTTCACTCTGTTTGCCTCTGTTTGCACTCTGTTTGCCTCTGTTTCACTCTGTTTGCCTCTGCCTCACTCTGGTTGCCTCTGTTTCACTCTGTTTGCCTCTGTTTCACTCTGTTTGCCTCTGTTTCACTCTGTTTGCCTCTGTTTAACTCTGTTTGCCTCTGTTTCACACTGTTTGCGTCTGTTCACTCTGGTTGCCTCTGTTTCACTCTGTTTGCCTCTGTTTCACTCTGGTTGCCTCTGTTTCACTCTGTTTGCCCTCTGTTTCACACTGGTTGCCTCTGTTTCACTCTGTTTGCCTCTGTTTCACTCTGTTTGCCTCTGTCAATTTGTTTGCATCTGTTTCACTCTGTTTGCCTCTGTTTCACTCTGTTTGCCTCTGTTTCACTCTGCTTGCCTCTGTTTCACACTGTTTGCCTCTGTTTCACCTCTGTTTGCATCTGTTTCACTCTGTTTGCCTCTGTTTCACTCTGATTGCATCTGTTTCACTCTGTTTGCCTCTGCTTAACTCTGGTTGCCTCTATTTTACTCTGTTTGCCTCTGTTTCACTCTGTTTGCATCTGTTTCACTCTGTTTGCCTCTGTTCAACTCTGTTTGCCTCTTTTTCATTCTGTTTGGCTCGGTTTCACTCTGTTTGCCTCTGTTCACTCTGTTTGCCTCTGTTTCACTCTGGTTGCCTCTGTTTCACTCTGTTTGCCTCTGTTTACACTCTGTTTGCCTCTGTTTCATTCTGTTTGCCTCTGTTTCACTACCTTTCAATCTGATTGCCTCTGTTTCACTCTGTTTGCCTCTGTTTCACTACCTTTCAATCTGATTGCCTCTGTTTCACTCTGTTTGCCTCTGTTTAACTCTGTTTCACTCTGGTTGCCTCAGTTTAAGTCAGTTTAAATCTGTTTATGTCTGTTTGCCTCCGTTTAAGTGTGTTTAACTTTGTTTAAGTCTGTTTAACTCTGTTTGCCTCTGTTTAAGTCTGTTTGCCTCGGCTTATGTCTGTTTGCCTCTGTTTAATTCTGTTTGCCTCTGTTTAAGTCTGTTTGCCTCTGTTTAAGTCTGTTTGCCTCTGTTTAAGTCTGTTTGCCTCTTATTAAGCCTGTTTGCCTCTGTTTAAGTCTGTTTGCCTCTGTTTAAGTCTGTTTGCATCTGTTTAAGTCTGTTTGCCTCTTATTAAGTCTGTTTGCCTCTGTTTAAGTCTGTTTGCCTCTGTTTAAGTCTGTTTGCCTCTGTTTAAGTCTGTTTGCTCCTTTTTAATTCTGTTTGCCACTGTTACACTCTGTGTGCCTCTTTTTAACTCTGTTTGCCTCTGTTTCACTCTGTTTGCCCTCTCTTTCACTCTGTTTGCCTCTGTTTCACTCTGTTTGCCTCTGCCTCACTCTGGTTGCCTCTGTTTCACTCTGTGTGCCTCTGTTTCACTCTGTTTGCCTCTGTTTCGCTCTGTTTGCATCTGTTTCACTCTGTTTGCTCTGTTTCACTCTGCTTGCCTCTGTTTCACTCTGTTTGCCTCCGTTTAACTCTGTTTCACTCTTTTTGCCTCAATTTAAGTCAGTGTAACTCTGTTTAAGTCTGTTTAACTCTGTTTGCCTCTGTTTAAGTCTGTTTGCCTCTGTTTAAGTCTGTTTGCCTCTGTTTAAGTCTGTTTGCCTCTTATTAAGTCTGTTTGCCTCTGTTTAAGTCTGTTTGCCTCTGTTTCACTCTGTTTGCCTCTGGCTCACTCTGGTTGCCTCTGTTTCTCTTTGTTTGCCTCTGTTTCACTCTGCTTGCCTCAGATTAAGTCAGTTTAACTCTGTTTAGGTCTGTTTGCCTCTGTTTAATTTTGTTTAACTCTGTTTGTCTCTGTTTGCCTCTGTTTCACACTGTTTGCCTCAGTTTCACTCTGTTTGCCTCTGTTTGCCTCTGTTTCACTCTGTTTGCCTCTGTTTCACTCTGTTTGCCTCTGTTTCACTCTGTTTGTCTCTGTTTGCCTCTGTGTCACTCTGTTTTCCTCAGTTTAAGTCAGTTTAACTCTGTTTAATTCTATTTGCCTCTGTTTGCCTCTGTTTAAAAACTGTTTGCCTCTGTTTGCCTGTGTTTGCTTCTGTTTAACTTTGTTTGCCTCTGCTTGCCTCTGTTTCCCTCTGTTTGCCTCTGTTTGCCTCTGCTTAACACTGTTTACCTCTGTTTGCCTCTGTTTCACTCTGTTTGTCTCTGTTTGCCTCTGTTTCACTCTGTTTGCCTCTGTTTCACTCTGTTTGCCTCTGTTTACCCCTGTTTGCCTCTGTTTCACACTGTTGCCTCTGTTTGCCTCTGTTTAACTCTGTTGCCTCTGTTTACCACGGTTTAACCCTGTTTGCCTCTGTTTAACTCTGTTTGCCTCTGTTTAACTCTGTTTGCCTCTGTTTATTTCTGTTTGCCTCTTTTTGCCTCTGTTTAACTCTGTTTGCCTCTGTTTAACTCTGTTTAACTCTGTTTAACTCTGTTTAACCCTGATTGCCTCTGTTTAAGCCTGTTTGCCTCTGCTTAAAACTGTTAGCCTCTGTTTAACCCTGTTTGCCTCTGTTTAACCCTGTTTGCCTCTGTTTAACACTGTTTGCCTCTGTTTAACCCTGTTTGCCTCTGTTCAACCCTGATAGCCTCTGTTTAACCCTTTTTGCCTCTGTTTCACACTGTTTGCCTCTATTTGCATCTGTTTAACACTGTTTGCCTCTGTTTAAAACTGTTTGCCTCTGTTTCACACTGTTTGCCTCTGTTTGCCTCTTTTTCACGCTGCTTGCCTCTGTTTAACAATGTTTAGCTCCGTTTGCCTCTGTTTAACACTGTTTAGCTCCGTTTGCCTCTGTTTGCCTCTGTTTGCCTCGGTTTCCCGCTGTTTGCCTCTGTTTGCCTCTGTTTAATACTGTTTACCTCTATTTGCCTCTGTATCACTCTGTTTCACTCTGTTTCATTCTTTTGGCCTCTGTTTAAGTCTGTTTGCCTCTGTTTGCCTCTGTTTGCATCTGTTTGCCTCTGACTGCCTCTTTTTGCCTCTCTTTGCCTCTGATTGCCTCTGTTTACCACTGTTTAACGCTGTTAGGGTTAGGGTTAGGGTAAGGGTTAGGGTTAGGGTTAGGGTTAGGGTTAGGGTTAGGGTTAGGGTTAGGGTTAGGGTTAGGGTTAGGTTCAGGGTTAGGGTTAGGGTAAGTGTAAGGGTTAGGGTTAGGGTTAGGGTTAGGGTTAGGGTTATGTTTAGGGTTAGGGATAGGGTTAGGGTTAGGGTTAGGGGTTAAAGTTAGGGTTAGGGTTCGGGTTAGGGTTAGGGTTAGGGTTAGGGTTAGGGGTGAGGGGTTAGGGTTAGGGGTTAGGGTTAGGGTTAGATTTAGGGTAAGGATTAGGGTTAGGGTTAGGGTTAGGGTTCGGGATAGTATTAGGGTTAGGGTTAGGGTTAGGGTTCGGTTAGGGTTAGTGTTAGGGTTAGGGTTAGGGTTAGGGTTAGGGTTAGGGATAGGGTTATGGGTAGGGTTAGGGTTAGAGTCAGGGTAAGGGTCAGGGTCACGGTCAAGGTCAGGGACAGGGTCAGGGTCAGGGTCAGGGGCAGGATCAGGGTCAGGGTCAGCGACAGGGTCAGGTCAGGGTTAGTGTTAGGGTTAGGGTTAGGGTTAGGGTTAGGGTTAAAGTTCGGGTTAGGGTGCATTAGGGTTAGGAATTAGGGTTAGGGTTAGGGTTAGTTTTAGGGTTAGGGTTAGTGTTAGAGTTAGGGTTAGGGTTACGGTTAGGGTTAGGTTTAGGGTTAGGGTTAGGGTTAGGGTTAGGGTTAGGCGTTAGGGGTTAGGGTTAGGGTTAGGGTTAGGGTTAGGGGTTATGTTTATGGTTAGGGTTAGGGTTAGGGTTAGGGGTGAGGGGTTAGGTTTAGGGGTTAGGGTTAAGGTTAGGTTTAGGGTAAGGGTTAGGGTTTGGGTTAGGGTTAGGGTTAGGGATAATATTAGGGGTTAGGGTTAGGGTTAGGGTTAGGGTTAGGGTTAGTGTTAGGGTTAGGGTTAGGGTTAGGGTTAGGGATAGGGTTATGGGTAGGGTTAGGGTTAGGGTTATTGTCAGGGTTAAGGTTAGGGTAAGGGTTAGGGTTAGGGTTAGGGTTAGGGTTAGGGTTAGAGTCAGGGTCAGGTCAGGGTCACGGTCAAGGTCAGGGACAGGGTCAGGGTCAGGGTCAGGGGCAGGGTCAGGGTCAGGGTCAGCGACAAAGTCATGTCAGGGTTAGTGTTAAGGTTAGGGTTAGGGTTAGGGTTAAGGTTCGGGTTAGGGTGCATTAGGGTTAGGATTAGGGTTAGGGTTAGGGTTAGTTTTAGGGTTAGGGTTAGTGTTAGAGTTAGGGTTAGGGTTACGGTTAGGGTTAGGTTTAGGGTTAGGGTTAGGGTTAGGTTAGTGTTAGGGTGAGGGTTATGGTTAGGGTTAGGGTTAGTTTTAGGGTTAGGGTTAGGGTTAAGGTTAGGTTTAGGGTTAGGGTTAGGGATAGGGTTAGTTTTAGGGTTAGGGTTAGAGTTAGGGTTAGGGCTAGGGTTGGGCTAGGGTTAGGGTTAGGGATAGGGTTAGGGTTAGGGTTAGGGTTAGGGTTAGGGTTAGGGTTAGGGTTAGTGTTAGGGTTAGGGGATAGGGTTAGGGTTAGGGTTAGGGTCAGAGTTAGGGTTAAGGGTTAGGGTTAGGGTTAGGATTAGGGGATAGGGTTAGAGTTAGGTTAGTGGTTACGGTTAGGGTTAGGGTTATGCTGAGGGGTTAGGGTTAGGGTTAGGGTTTGGGTTAGGGTTATGGGTTAGGGTTAGGGTTAGGGTTAGGGTTAGGGGTTAGGGTTAGTGTTAGGGTTAGGGTTAGGGGTTAGGGTTAGGGTTAGTGTAAGGGCAATGGTTAGGGTTAGGGTTAGGGTTAGGGTTAGTGTTAGGGTAAGGGGTTAGGGTTAGGGTTAGGGTTTGGGGTTAGGGTTAGGTTTAGGGTTAGGGTTAGTGTTAGGGTTAGGGTTTAGGGGTTAGTGTTAGGGTTAGGGTTAGGGGTTAGGGTTAGGGTTAGGGTTAGGGTTAGGGGTTAGGGTCAGGGTTAGGGTTAGGGTTAAGGGTTAGGGATGGGGCTAGGGGTTAGGGTAAGGGATAGGGTTAGGGTTAGGGTTAGGGTTAGTGTTAGGGTTAGGGTTAGGGTTAGTGTTAGGGTTAGGGTTAGGGTTAGGGTTAGGCGTTAGGGGGTTAGTGTTAGGGTTAGGGTTAGGGTTAGGGGTTAGGGATAGGGTTAGGGTTAACGTTAGGGTTAGGGTTAGGGGTTAGGGGTTAGGGTTAGGGTTAGGGGTTATGGTTAGGGTTAGGGGTTAGGGCTAGGTTTAGGGTTAGGGTTAGGGTTAGGGTTAGGGTTAGGGTTAGGATAGTGTTTAGGGTTAGAGTTAGGGTTAGGGTTAGAGTTAGGGTTAGGGTTAGGGTTTGGGTAATGGTTTGGGTTAGGGTTAGTGTTAGGGATAGGTTTAGGGTTAGGGTTAGGGTTAGGGTTAGGGTTAGGGTTAGGGTAAGGTTAGGGTTAGGGTTAGGGTTAGGGTTAGGGTTAGGGTTAGGGTTAGGATTAGGGTTAGGGTTAGGGTCAATGTCAGGGTCACGGTCAGGGTCAATGTCAGGGTCAGGGTCAATTTCAGGGTCAGGGTCAGGGTCAGGGTCAGCGTCAGGGTCAGTGTCAGGGTTAGGTTTATGGTTAGGGTTAGGGTTAGGGTTAGGGTTAGGGTGCATTAGGGTGAGGGTGAGGGTTAGGGTTAGGGTTAAGGTTAGGGTTAGGGTAAGGGTTAGGGTTAGGGTTAGGGTTAGGGTTAGGGTTAGGGTTAGGGGTTGGGGGTATGGGTTAGGGTAAGGTTTAGGGTTAGGGTT
>JANJGN010004130.1:0-36382 GCA_026770705.1 Isurus oxyrinchus
ACAGAGCATCAAAATGTGGGGACCACGACCAGCAGAATGTGGGGACTCAGACCAGCAAAATGTGGGGACTCAGACCAGCAGAATGTGGGGACTCAGACCAGCAGAATGTGGGGACACAGACCAGCAAAATGTGGGGACTCAGACCAGCAGAATGTGGTGACTCAGACCAGCAGAATGTGGTGACTCAGACCAGCGGAATGTGGGGACTCAGACCAGCAAAATGTGGAGACTCAGACCAGCAGAATGTGGGGACTCAGACCAGCAGAATGTGGGGACTCAGACCACAGAATGTGGGGATTCAGAGCATCAAAATGTGGGGACCAAGACCAGCAGAATGTGGGGACACAGACCAGCAGAATGTGGTGACTCAGACCAGCAGAATGTGGGGACTCAGACCAGCAGAATGTGGGGACTCAGACCAGCAGAATGTGGGGCTCAGACCAGCAGAAAGTGGGGCCACAGAGCATCAAATGTTGGGACTCAGACCAGCAGAATATGGGGACTCAGAGCAGCAGAATCTGGGGACTCAGACCAGCAGAATGTGGGGTCTCAGACCAGCAGAATGTGGGGGCTCAGACCAGCAGAATGTGGGGTCTCAGACCAGCAGGATGTGGGGGCTCAGACCAGCAGAATGTGGGGGCTGAGACCAGCAGAATGTGGGGACTCAGACCAGCAGAAAGTTGGACTCAGACATGCAGTATGTGGGACTCAGACCAGCAGAATGTGGGTGCTCAGACCAGCAGAATTTGGGACTCAGACCAGCGGAAAGTTGGACGTAGACCAGAAGAATGTGGTGACACAGACCAGCAGAATGTGGGGACTCAGACCAGCAGAAAATGGGGACACAGAGCATCAAAATGTGGGGATGTAGACCAGCAAAATGTGGTGACTCAGACCAGCAGAATGTGGGGACACAGATCATCAACATTTGGGTATCTAGCCCAACAATATTTGGTGACTCAGACCAGCAGAATGTGGGTACTCAGACAAGCAAAATGTGGGGACTCAGACCAGCAGAATGTGGGGACTCAGACCAGCAGATTGTGGGGACTCAGACCAGCAGAATATGGGGTCTAAGACCATCAGAATATGTAGGCACAAACCTGCAGAATGTGGGGACTCAGACCAGCAGAATATGGGACTCAGACCAGCAGAAAGTTGGACGTAGACCAGAACAATTTGGGGGCTCAGACAAGCAGAAAGTGGGGACACAGAGCATCAAAATGTGGGGACCTAGACCAGCAGAATTTGGTGGCTCAGACCAGCAGAATATCGAGACTCAGAGCAGCAGAATGTGGGTACTCAGACCAGCAGAATGTGGGGACTCAGACCAGCAGAATGTGGGGACTCAGACCAGCAGAACGTGGGGACTCAGACCAGCAGAATGTGGGGACTCAGACCAGCAGAATGTGGAGACACAGAGCATCAAAATGTGGGGACCTTGACCAGCAAAATGTGGGGACTCAGACCAGCAGAATGTGGGGACACGGACCAGCAAACTGTGGGGACACAGACCAGCAGAATGTGGGGACTCAGACCATCAGAAGGTGGGGACTCAGACCAGCAGAATGTGGGGACTCAGAACAGCAGAATGTGGAGATTCAGACTCTCAAAATGTGGGGACTCAGATCAGCAGAATGAGGGGACACAGACCACCAGAATTTGGTGACTCAGACCAGCAAAATGTGGGGACTCAGACCAGTAGAATGTGGGGACACAGAGCATCAAAATGTGGGGACCTAGACCAGCAGAATTTAGTGACTCATACCAGCAGAATGTGGGGACTCAGAAGAGCAAAATGTGGGGACTCAGACCAGCAGAATATGGGGACTCAGACCTGCAGAATGTGGGGACTCAGACCAGCAAAATTTGGGGACTCAGACCAGCAGAATGTGGGGACTCAGACCAGCAGAATGTGGGGACTCTAGACCAGAAGAATGTGGGGACTCGGACCAGCAAAATGTGGAGACTCAGACCAGCAGAATATGGGGGCTCAAACCTGCAGAATGTGGGGGCTCGAATCTGCAGAAAGTGGGACTCAGACCTGCAGAATGTGGGGAGTCCGACCAGCAGAATGTGGGGTCTCAGACCAGCAGAAGGTGGGGACTCAGAACAGCAGAATGTGGGGTCTCAGACCAGCAGAATGTGGGAGCTCTGACCAGCAGAATGTGGGGGCTCAGACCAGCAGAATGTGGGGGCTCAGACCAGCAGAAATTTGGACTCAGACCAGCAGTATGTTGGACTCAGACATGCAGAATGTGGGTGCTCAGACCAGCAGAATTTGGGACTCAGACCAGCGGAATGTTGGACGTAGACCAGAAGAATGTGGTGACTCAGACCAGCAGAATGTGGGGACTCAGACCAGCAGAAAATGGGGACGCAGAGCATCAAAATGTGGGGATGTAGACCAGCAAAATGTGGTGACTCAGACCTGCAGAATGTGGAGACTCAGACCAGCAGAATGTGGGGAGTCAGACCAGCAGAATGTGGGGACTCAGAACAGCAGAATGTGGGGACTCAGAACAGCAGAATGTGGGGACTCAGACCAGCAGAATTTGGGGACAGAGACGAGCAGAATGTGCGGACTCAGACCAGCAGAATGTGGGCACTCAGAGCCTCAAATTGTGGGGACCAAACCCAGCAGAATGTGGGGACACAGACCAGCAGAATGTGGTGACTCAGACCAGCAGAATGTGGGGAGTCAGATCAGAAGAATGTGGGGACTCAGACCAGCAGAATGTGGGGACTCAGACCAGCAGAATGTGGGGACTCAGACCAGCAGAATGTGGGGCTCAGACCAGCAAAATGTGGGGACTCAAACCTGCAGAATATTGGACTCAGACCAGCAGAATGTTGGGACTCAGACTAGCAGAATGTGGGGACTCAAACCTGCATAATATTGGACTCAGACCAGCAGAATGTGGGGACTCAGACCAGCAGAATATGGGGGCTAAGACCAGCAGAATGTGTGTGCTCAAACCTGCAGAATATTGGACTCAGACCAGCAGAATGTGGGGACTCAGAGCAGCAGAATGTGGGGACTCAGACCAGCAAAATGTGGGGACTCAGACCAGCAGAATGTGGGGACTCAGACCAGCAGAATGTGGGGCTCAGGCCAGCAGAAAGTGGGGACACAGAGCATCAAATGTTGGGACTCAGACCAGCAGAATATGGGGACTCAGAGCAGCATAATGTGGGGACTCAGACCAGCAGAATGTGGTGACTCAGACCAGCGGAATGTGGGGACTCAGACCAGCAGAATGTGGGGACTCAGACCGGCAGAATGTGGGGACTCAGACCAGCAGAATGTGGGGACTCAGACCAGCAGAATGTGGGGACTCAGATCAGCAGAATGTGGGGACACAGAGCATCAAAATGTGGGGACCACGACCAGCGGAATGTGGGGACTCAGACCAGCAAAATGTGGGA
This sequence comes from Isurus oxyrinchus, assembly GCA_026770705.1. NCBI lineage: Eukaryota > Metazoa > Chordata > Chondrichthyes > Lamniformes > Lamnidae > Isurus > Isurus oxyrinchus. The sequence continues at coordinate 3,430 of JANJGN010004130.1, forward strand.
ACACAGACAGGCAGAATGTGGGGACTCAGACCAGCAGAATGTGGGGACACAGACCAGCAAAATGTGGGGACTCAGACCAGCAGAATGTGGTGACTCAGACCAGCAGAATGTGTTGACTCAGACCAGCGGAATGTGGGGACTCAGACCAGCAAAATGTGGAGACTCAGACCAGCAGAATGTGGGGACTCAGACCAGCAGAATGTGGGGACTCAGACCACAGAATGTGGGGACTCAGAGCATCAAAATATGGGGACCAAGACCAGCAGAATGTGGGGACACAGACCAGCAGAATGTGGTGACTCAGACCAGCAGAATGTGGGGACTCAGACCAGCAGAATGTGGGGACTCAGACCAGCAGAATGTGGGGACTCAGACCAGCAGAATGTGGGGCTCAGGCCAGCAGAAAGTGGGGACACAGAGCATCAAATGTTGGGACTCAGACCAGCAGAATATGGGGACTCAGAGCAGCAGAATGTGGGGACTCAGACCAGCAGAATGTGGGGACTCAGACCAGCAGAATGTGGTGACTCAGACCAGCGGAATTTGGGGACTCAGACCAGCAGAATGTGGGGACTCAGAGCATCAAAATTTGGGGACCAAGACCAGCAGAATGTGGGGGCACAGACCAGCAGAATGTGGTGACTCAGACCAGCAGAATGTGGAGACTCAGACCAGCAGAATGTGGGGAGTCAGACCAGCAGAATGTGGGGACTCAGAACAGCAGAATGTGGGGACTCAGACCAGCAGAATGTGGGGACTCAGACCAGCAGAATTTGGGGACAGAGACGAGCAGAATGTGCGGACTCAGACCAGCAGAATGTGGGCACTCAGAGCCTCAAATTGTGGGGACCAAACCCAGCAGAATGTGGGGACACAGACCAGCAGAATGTGGTGACTCAGACCAGCAGAATGTGGGGAGTCAGATCAGAAGAATGTGGGGACTCAGACCAGCAGAATGTGGGGACTCAGACCAGCAGAATGTGGGGACTCAGACCAGCAGAATGTGGGGCTCAGACCAGCAAAATGTGGAGACTCAAACCTGCAGAATATTGGACTCAGACCAGCAGAATGTTGGGACTCAGACTAGCAGAATGTGGGGACTCAAACCTGCATAATATTGGACTCAGACCAGCAGAATGTGGGGACTCAGACCAGCAGAATATGGGGGCTAAGACCAGCAGAATGTGTGTGCTCAAACCTGCAGAATATTGGACTCAGACCAGCAGAATGTGGGGACTCAGAGCAGCAGAATGTGGGGACTCAGACCAGCAAAATGTGGGGACTCAGACCAGCAGAATGTGGGGACTCAGACAAGCAGAATGTGGGGACTCAAACCTGCATAATATTGGACTCAGACCAGCAGTATATGGGGACTCAGACCAGCAGAATGTGGGGACTCAGACCAGCAGAATTTGGAGACTCAGACCAGCAGAAAGTTAGACTCAGACCAGAAGAATGTGGGGCCTTAGAGCAGGAAAATGTGGGGGCTCAGACTAGCAGAATGTGATGGCTCAGACCAGCAGAATGTGATGGCTCAGACCAGCAGAAAGGGGGTCTCAGACCAGCAGAAAGTGGTGACACAGACCAGCAGAAAGTGGGGATTCAGACCTGCAGAATGTGCTCCTCAAAACAGCAGAAATTGGTGACACAGTCCAGCAGAAAGTGACGGCTCAAAGCAACAAATTGTGGGCCTCAGACTAGCAGAATGTGGGGTCTCAGACCAGCAGAATGTGGGGACTCAGAACAGCAGAATGTGGGGACTCAGACCAGCAGAATGTGGGGACTCAGACCAGCAGAATGTGGGGACACAGAGCATCAAAATGTGGGGACCCCGACCAGCAGAATGTGGGGACTCAGACCAGCAAAATGTGGGGACTCAGACCAGCAGAATGTGGGGACTCAGACCAGCAGAATGTGGGGACACAGACCAGCAAAATGTGGGGACTCAGACCAGCAGAATGTGGTGACTCAGACCAGCAGAATGTGGTGACTCAGACCAGCGGAATGTGGGGACTCAGACCAGCAAAATGTGGAGACTCAGACCAGCAGAATGTGGGGACTCAGACCAGCAGAATGTGGGGACTCAGACCACAGAATGTGGGGATTCAGAGCATCAAAATGTGGGGACCAAGACCAGCAGAGTGTGGGGACACAGACCAGCAGAATGTGGTGACTCAGACCAGCAGAATGTGGGGACTCAGACCAGCAGAATGTCGGGACTCAGACCAGCAGAATGTGGGGCTCAGACCAGCAGAAAGTGGGGACACAGAGCATCAAATGTTGGGACTCAGACCAGCAGAATATGGGGACTCAGACCAGCAGAATGTGGGGTCTCAGACCAGCAGAATGTGGGGGCTCAGACCAGCAGAATGTGGGGTCTCAGACCAGCAGGATGTGGGGGCTCAGACCAGCAGAATGTGGGGGCTGAGACCAGCAGAATGTGGGGACTCAGACCAGCAGAAAGTTGGACTCAGACATGCAGTATGTGGGACTCAGACCAGCAGAATGTGGGTGCTCAGACCAGCAGAATTTGGGACTCAGACCAGCGGAAAGTTGGACGTAGACCAGAAGAATGTGGTGACACAGACCAGCAGAATGTGGGGACTCAGACCAGCAAAATTTGGGGACTCAGACCAGCAGAATGTGGGGACTCAGACCAGCAGAATGTGGGGACACAGACCAGAAGAATGTGGGGACTCGGACCAGCAAAATGTGGAGACTCAGACCAGCAGAATATGGGGGCTCAAACCTGCAGAATGTGGGGGCTCGAATCTGCAGAAAGTGGGACTCAGACCTGCAGAATGTGGGGAGTCCGACCAGCAGAATGTGGGGTCTCAGACCAGCAGAAGGTGGGGACTCAGAACAGCAGAATGTGGGGTCTCAGACCAGCAGAATGTGGGGGCTCTGACCAGCAGAATGTGGGGGCTCAGACCAGCAGAATGTGGGGGCTCAGACCAGCAGAAATTTGGACTCAGACCAGCAGTATGTTGGACTCAGACATGCAGAATGTGGGTGCTCAGACCAGCAGAATTTGGGACTCAGACCAGCGGAAAGTTGGACGTAGACCAGAAGAATGTGGTGACTCAGACCAGCAGAATGTGGGGACTCAGACCAGCAGAAAATGGGGACGCAGAGCATCAAAATGTGGGGATGTAGACCAGCAAAATGTGGTGACTCAGACCTGCAGAATGTGGAGACTCAGACCAGCAGAATGTGGGGAGTCAGACCAGCAGAATGTGGGGACTCAGAACAGCAGAATGTGGGGACTCAGACCAGCAGAATGTGGGGACTCAGACCAGCAGAATTTGGGGACAGAGACGAGCAGAATGTGCGGACTCAGACCAGCAGAATGTGGGCACTCAGAGCCTCAAATTGTGGGGACCAAACCCAGCAGAATGTGGGGACACAGACCAGCAGAATGTGGTGACTCAGACCAGCAGAATGTGGGGAGTCAGATCAGAAGAATGTGGGGACTCAGACCAGCAGAATGTGGGGACTCAGACCAGCAGAATGTGGGGACTCAGACCAGCAGAATGTGGGGCTCAGACCAGCAAAATGTGGGGACTCAAACCTGCAGAATATTGGACTCAGACCAGCAGAATTTTGGGACTCAGACTAGCAGAATGTGGGGACTCAAACCTGCATAATATTGGACTCAGACCAGCAGAATGTGGGGACTCAGACCAGCAGAATATGGGGGCTAAGACCAGCAGAATTTGTGTGCTCAAACCTGCAGAATATTGGACTCAGACCAGCAGAATGTGGGGACTCAGAGCAGCAGAATGTGGGGACTCAGACCAGCAAAATGTGGGGACTCAGACCAGCAGAATGTGGGGACTCAGACCAGCAGAATGTTGGGACTCAGACTAGCAGAATATGGGGACTCAAACCTGCATAATATTGGACTCAGACCAGCAGTATATGGGGACTCAGACCAGCAGAATGTGGGGACTCAGACCAGCAGAATTTGGAGACTCAGACCAGCAGAAAGTTAGACTCAGACCAGAAGAATGTGGGGCCTTCGAGCAGGAAAATGTGGGGGCTCAGACTAGCAGAATGTGATGGCTCAGACCAGCAGAATGTGATGGCTCAGACCAGCAGAAAGTGGGTCTCAGACCAGCAGAAAGTGGTGACACAGACCAGCAGAAAGTGGGGATTCAGACCTGCAGAATGTGCTCCTCAAAACAGCAGAAATTGGTGACACAGTCCAGCAGAAAGTGACGGCTCAAAGCAACAAATTGTGGGCCTCAGACTAGCAGAATGTGGGGACTCAGACCAGCAGAATGTGGGGACTCAGAACAGCAGAATGTGGGGACTCAGACCAGCAGAATGTGGGGACTCAGACCAGCAGAATGTGGGGACACAGAGCATCAAAATGTGGGGACCACGACCAGCAGAATGTGGGGACTCAGACCAGCAAAATGTGGGGACTCAGACCAGCAGAATGTGGGGACTCAGACCAGCAGAATGTGGGGACACAGACCAGCAAAATGTGGGGACTCAGACCAGCAGAATGTGGTGACTCAGACCAGCAGAATGTGGTGACTCAGACCAGCGGAATGTGGGGACTCAGACCAGCAAAATGTGGAGACTCAGACCAGCAGAATGTGGAGACTCAGACCAGCAGAATGTGGGGACTCAGACCACAGAATGTGGGGATTCAGAGCATCAAAATGTGGGGGCCAAGACCAGCAGAATGTGGGGACACAGACCAGCAGAATGTGGTGACTCAGACCAGCAGAATGTGGTGACTCAGACCAGCAGAATGTTGGGACTCAGACCAGCAGAATATGGGGACTCAGAGCAGCAGAATCTGGGGACTCAGACCAGCAGAATGTGGGGTCTCAGACCAGCAGAATGTGGGGGCTCAGACCAGCAGAATGTGGGGTCTCAGACCAGCAGGATGTGGGGGCTCAGACCAGCAGAATGTGGGGGCTGAGACCAGCAGAATGTGGGGGCTCAGACCAGCAGAAAGTTGGACTCAGACATGCAGTATGTGGGACTCAGACCAGGAGAATGTGGGTGCTCAGACCAGCAGAATTTGGGACTCAGACCAGCGGAAAGTTGGACGTAGACCAGAAGAATGTGGTGACACAGACCAGCAGAATGTGGCGACTCAGACCAGCAGAAAATGAGGACACAGAGCATCAAAATGTGGGGATGTAGACCAGCAAAATGTGGTGACTCAGACCAGCAGAATGTGGGGACACAGATCATCAACATTTGGGTATCTAGCCCAACAATATTTGGTGACTCAGACCAGCAGAATGTGAGTACTCAGACAAGCAAAATGTGGGGACTCAGACCAGCAGAATGTGGGGACTCAGACCAGCAGATTGTGGGGACTCAGACCAGCAGAATATGGGGTCTAAGACCATCAGAATATGTAGGCTCAAACCTGCAGAATGTGGGGACTCAGACCAGCAGAATATGGGACTCAGACCAGCAGAAAGTTGGACGTAGACCAGAACAATTTGGGGGCTCAGACAAGCAGAAAGTGGGGACACAGAGCATCAAAATGTGGGGACCTAGACCAGCAGAATTTGGTGGCTCAGACCAGCAGAATATCGAGACTCAGACCAGCAGAATGTGGGGACTCAGACCAGCAGAATGTGGGGACTCAGACCAGCAGAATGTGGGGACTCAGACCAGCAGAATGTGGGGACTCAGACCAGCAGAATGTGGGGACTCAGACCAGCAGAATGTGGAGACAGAGCATCAACATGTGGGGACCTTGACCAGCAAAATGTGGGGACTCAGACCAGCAGAATGTGGGGACACGGACCAGCAAAATGTGGGGACACAGACCAGCAGAATGTGGGGACTCAGACCATCAGAAGGTGGGGACTCAGACCAGCAGAATGTGGGGACTCAGAACAGCAGAATGTGGAGATTCAGACTCTCAAAATGTGGGGACTCAGACCAGCAGAATGAGGGGACACAGACCACCAGAATTTGGTGACTCAGACCAGCAAAATGTGGGGACTCAGAAGAGCAAAATGTGGGGACTCAGACCAGCAGAATATGGGGACTCAGACCTGCAGAATGTGGGGACTCAGACCAGCAGAATGTGGGGACTCAGACCAGCAGAATGTGGGGACTCAGACCAGCAGAATGTGGGGACTCAGACCAACAGAATGTGGTGACTCAGACCAGCAGAATGTGGGGGACTCAGCCCAGCAGAAAATGGGGACACAGAGCATTATATGTGGGGATGTAGACCAGCAAAATGTGGTGACTCAGACCAGTAGAATGTGGGGACACAGATCGTCAAAATTTGGGTATCTAGCCCAACAATATTTGGTGACTCAGACCCGCAGAATGTGGGTACTCAGACCAGCAAAATGTGGGGACTCAGACCAGCAGAATGTGTGGACTCAGTCCAGCAGAATATGGGGTCGCAGACCAACAGAATATGGAGGCTTAAAACTGCAGAATGTGGGGACTCAGACCAGCAGAATATGGGACTCAGACCAGCAGAAAGTTGGACGTAGACCAGAACAGTTTGGGGGGTTAGACAAACAGAATGTGGGGACACAGACCAGCAGAATTTGGAGACTCAGACCAGCAGAAAGTTACACTCAGACCAGTAGAATGTGGGGCCTTAGAGCAGGAAAATGTGGGGGCTCAGACTAGCAGAATTTGAGGGAGCTGACCAGCAGAAAGTTGGACTCAGTCCAGCAGAATGTGATGGCTCAGACCAGCAGAATGTGATGGCACAGACCAGCAGAAAGTGGGTCTCAGGCCAGCAGAAAGTGGTGACACAGACCAGCAGAAAGTGGGGATTCAGACCAGCAGAATGTGGGCCTCAAAACAGCAGAAATTGGTGACACAGTCCAGCAGAAAGTGACGTCTCAAAGCAACAAATTGTGGGCTTCAGACTAGCAGAATGTGGAGACTCAGACCAGCAGAATGTGGTGACTCAGACCAGCAGAATGTGGGGACTCAGACCAGCAGAATGTGGTGACTCAGACCAGCAGAATGTGGGGACTCAGACCAGCAGAATGTGGGGACTCAGACCAGCAGAATGTGGGGACTCAGACCAACAGAATGTGGGGCTCAGACCAGCAGAAAGTGGGGACACAGAGCATCAAATGTTGGGACTCAGACAAGCAGAATATGGGGACTCAGAGCAGCAGAATGTGGGGTCTCAGACCAGCAGAATGTGGGGACTCAGACCAGCAGAATGTGGTGACTCAGACCAGCGGAATGTGGGGACTCAGACCAGCAGAATGTGGGGACTCAGACCAGCAGAATGTGGGGACTCAGACCAGCAGAATGTGGCGCTCAGACCAGCAGAATGTGGGGAGTCAGACCAGCAGAATGTGGGGACTCAGAACAGCAGAATGTGGGGACTCAGACCAGCAGAATGTGGGGACTCAGACCAGCAGAATGTGGGGACTCAAACCTGCAGAATATTGGACTCAGACCAGCCGAATATGGGGGCTAAGACCAGCAGAAAGTGGGACTCAGACCAGCAGTATGTGGGACTCAAGCCAGCAGAATGTGGGGGCTCAGACCCGCAGAATGTGGGGAATTAGGGCAAGAGAATGTGGGGACTCAGAGCTGCAGAATTTGGGACTCAGACCAGCAGAAAGTTGGACGTAGTCCAGAAGAATGTGGGGACTCAGACCAGCAGAATGTGGGGACACAGAGCATCAAAATGTGGGGATGTAGACCAGCAAAATGTGGGGACTCAGACCAGCAGAATTTGAGGACTCAGACCAGCAAAATGTAGTGACTCAGACCAGCAGAATGTGGGGACTCAGACCAGCAGAATGTGATGGCTCAGATCAGCAGAATGTGGGGATTCAGTCCAGCAGAATGTGGGCGTCAGACCAGCAGAAAGTGGTGACACAGACCAGCAGAAAGTGGTGGCTCAAAGCAGCAAATTGTGGGCCTCAGACTAGCATAATTTGGGGGATCAGAACAGCAGATTGTGGGACTCAGAAGAGCAAAATGTGGGGACTCAGACCAGCAAAATGTGTGGACTCAGACCACCAGAACATGGTGACTCAGACCAGCAGAATGTGGGGACTCAGACCAGCAAAATGTGGGGACTCAGATCAGCAAAATGTGGGGACTCAGACCAGCAGAATGTGGGGACACAGAGCATCAAAATGTGGGGACCTAGAACAGCGGAATGTGGGGACTCAGACCAGCAAAATGTGGGGACTCAGACCAGCAGAATATGGGGACTCAGACCAGCAGCATGTGGGGACACAGAGCATCGAAATGTGGGGACCTAGACCAGCACAATGTGGGGACTCAGACCAGCAGAATGTGGGGACACAGATCAGCAAAATGTGGGGACTCAGACCAGCAGAATGTGGGGACTCAGACCAGCAGAATGTGGGGACTCAGACCAGCGGAATGTGGGGGCTCAAACCTGCAGAATATTGGACTCAGACCAGCAGAATGTGGGGACTCTGACCAGCAGAATGTGGGGATTCAGACCAGCGGAATATGGGTGCTAAGACCAGCAGAATCTGGGGGCTCGAACCTGCAGAATGTGGGACTCAGACCGGCAGAATGTGGGGACTCAGACCGGCAGAATGTGGGGAAACGGAGCATCAAAATGTGGGGACCTTGACCAGCAGAATTTGGTGACTCAGACCAGCAGAATCTGGGGACTCAGGCCAGCAAAATGAGGGGACTCAGACCACCAGAATGTGGGGACTCAGACCAGCAGAATGTGGGGACTCAGACCGGCAGAATGTGGGGACACAGAGAATCAAAATGTGGGGACCTTGACCAGCAGAATTTGGTGACTCAGACCAGCAGAATGTGGGGACTCAGGCCAGCAAAATGTGGGGACTCAGACCAGCAAAATGTGGGGACTCAGACCAGCAGAATGTGGGGACTCAGACCAGCTGAATGTGGGGACTCAGACCAGTTGAATGTGGGGACTCAGACCAGCAAAATGTGGGGACTCTGACCAGCAGAATGTGGTGACTCAGACCAGCAGAATGTGGGGACTCAGACCAGCACAATGTGGAGACTCAGACCAGCAAAATGTGGGGACTCAGACCAGCAGAATGTGGGTGTCCAAACCTGCAGAATGTGGGGATTCAGACCAGCAGAATTTGGGGGCTCAAACCTGCCGAATATTGGACTCAGACCTGCAGAATGTCAGGACTCAGACCAGCAGAATGCGGGGATTCAGACCAGCAGAATATGGGTGCCAGACCAGCAGAATCTGGGGGCTCGAACCTGCAGAATGTGGGACTCAGACCTGCAGAATTTGGGACTTAGACCAGCAGAAATTGGGACACATACCAGCAGAATGTGGGGGGCTCAGATCAGCAGAAATTGGGGGCTAAGACCAGCAGAATGTGGGGGCTTGAACCTGCAGAATGTGGGACTCAGACCAGCAGAATATAGGGGCTAAGACCAGCAGAATGTGGGGGCTCGCACCTGCAGAATGTGGGACTCAGTCTAGCAGAAAGTGGGACACATACCAGCAGAATGTGGGGGCTCGAACCTGCAGTTTGTGGGACTCAGACCAGCAGAATGTGAGGGCTCAAACCTGCTGAATATTGGACTCGGACCAGCAGAATGTGGGGACTCAGACCAGCAGAATATTGGGGCTCAAACCTGCAGAATGTGGGGACTCAGACCAGCAGAATATGGGGGCTCAAATCTGCAGAATACTGGACTCAGACCAGCAGAATTTGGGGACTCAGACCAGCAGAATATGCGGGCTAAGACCAGCAGAATGTGGGGACTCAGACGAGCAGAATTTGGAACTCAGACCAGCAGAAAGTGGGACACATACCAGCAGAATTTGGTGCTCAGAACAGCAGAAATTTGGACTCAGACCAGCAGAATTTGGGGACTCAGACCAGCAGAAATTGGGGTCTCAGACCAGGAGAATGTGGGGGCTCAGACCAGCAGAAAGTGGGACTCAGACCTGCAGTATGTGGGACTCCTGCGAGCAGAATTTGGGGGCTCAGACCCGGAGAATGTGGGGAATTAGGGCAAGAGAATGTGGGGACTCAGACCAGCAGAATGTGGGGACTCAGACCAGCAGAATGTGGGGTCTCAGAGCATCAAAATGTGGTGACTCAGAACAGCAGAATTTGGGGACTCAGACCAGCAGAATGTGGGGACACAGAGCAACGAAATGTGGGAACCTAGACCAGCAGAATGTGGGGACTCAGACCAGCAGAATGTGGGGACCCAGACCAGCAAAATGTGGGGACTCAGAGCAGCAGAATGTGGGGACTCACACCAGCAGAATGTGGGGTCTCAGAGCATCAAAATGTGGTGACACAGACCAGCCGAATGTGGGGACACAGACCAGCAGAATGTGGGGACTCAGACCGGCAGAATGTGGGGAAACAGAGCATCAAAATGTGGGGACCTAGACCAGCAGAATGTGGGGACTCAGACCAGCAGAATGTGGGGACACAAATCAGCAAAATGTGGGGACACAGACCAGCAGAATGTGGGGACTCAGACCAGCAGAATGTGGGGACTCAGACCAGCAGAATGTGGGGACCCAGACCAGCAGAATGTGGGGACTCAGACCAGCAGAATGTGGGGACTCAGACCAGCAGCATGTGGGGACACAGAGCATCGAAATGTGGGGACCTAGACCAGCAGAATGTGGGGACTCAGACCAGCAGAATGTGGGGACACAGATCAGCAAAATGTGGGGACTCAGACCAGCAGAATGTGGGGACTCAGACCAGCAGAATTTGGGGGCTCAAACCTGCAGAATATTGGACTCAGACCAGCAGAATGTGGGGACTCAGACCAGCAGAATGTGGGGACTCAGACCAGCAGAATGTGGGGATTCAGACCAGCGGAATATGGGTGCTAAGACCAGCAGAATCTGGGGGCTCGAACCTGCAGAATGTGGGACTCAGACCGGCAGAATGTGGGGACTCAGACCGGCAGAATGTGGGGAAACAGAGCATCAAAATGTGGGGACCTTGACCAGCAGAATTTGGTGACTCAGACCAGCAGAATGTGGGGACTCAGGCCAGCAAAATGAGGGGACTCAGACCACCAGAATGTGGGGACTCAGACCAGCAGAATGTGGGGACTCAGACCGGCAGAATGTGGGGACACAGAGAATCAAAATGTGGGGACCTTGACCAGCAGAATTTGGTGACTCAGACCAGCAGAATGTGGGGACTCAGGCCAGCAAAATGTGGGGACTCAGACCAGCAAAAGGTGGGGACTCAGACCAGCAGAATGTGGGGACTCAGACCAGCAGAATGTGGGGACTCAGACCAGTTGAATGTGGGGACTCAGACCAGCAAAATGTGGGGACTCTGACCAGCAGAATGTGGTGACTCAGACCAGCAGAATGTGGGGACTCAGACCAGCACAATGTGGAGACTCAGACCAGCAAAATGTGGGGACTCAGACCAGCAGAATATGGGTGTTCAAACCTGCAAAATGTGGGGATTCAGACCAGCAGAATTTGGGGGCTCAAACCTGCCGAATATTGGACTCAGACCTGCAGAATGTCAGGACTCAGACCAGCAGAATGCGGGGATTCAGACCAGCAGAATATGGGTGCCAGACCAGCAGAATCTGGGGGCTCGAACCTGCAGAATGTGGGACTCAGACCTGCAGAATTTGGGACTTTGACCAGCAGAAAGTGGGACACATACTAGCAGAATGTGGGGGCTCAGACCAGCAGAAATTGGGGGCTAAGACCAGCAGAATGTAGGGGCTCGAACCTGCAGAATGTGGGACTCAGACCAGCAGAATATGGGGGCTAAGACCAGCAGAATGTGGGGGCTCGAACCTGCAGAATGTGGGACTCAGACTAGCAGAAAGTGGGACACATACCAGCAGAATGTAGGGGCTCAGACCAGAAGAAATTGGGACTAAGACCAGCAGAATTTGGGGACTCAGACCAGCAGAATGTGGGGGCTCAGACCAGCAGAATGTGGGGGCTCGAACCTGCAGTTTGTGGGACTCAGACCAGCAGAATGTGGGGGTTCAAATCTGCAGAATATTGGACTCAGACCAGCAGAATGTGGGGACTCAGACCAGCAGCATATGGGGGCCCAAACCTGCAGAATGTGGGGACTCAGACCAGCAGAATATGGGGGCTCAATCCTGCAGATACTGGACTCAGACCAGCAGAATGTGGGGACTCAGACCAGCAGAATATGCGGGCTAAGACCGGCAGAATGAGGGGACTCAGACGAGCAGAATTTGGAACTCAGACCAGCAGAAAGTGGGACACATACCAGCAGAATGTGGTGGCTCAGAACAGCAGAAATTTGGACTCAGACCAGCAGAATTTGGGGACTCAGACCAGCAGAAATTGGGGTCTCAGACCAGGAGAATGTGGGGGCTCAGACCAGCAGAAAGTGGGACTCAGACCTGCAGTATGTGGGACTCCTGCGAGCAGAATGTGGGGGCTCAGACCCGGAGAATGTGGGGAATTAGGGCAAGAGAATGTGGGGACTCAGACCAGCAGAATGTGGGGACTCAGACCAGCAGAATGTGGGGTCTCAGAGCATCAAAATGTGGTGACTCAGAACAGCAGAATTTGGGGACTCAGACCAGCAGAATGTGGGGACACAGAGCAACGAAATGTGGGAACCTAGACCAGCAGAATGTGGGGACTCAGACCAGCAGAATGTGGGGACCCAGACCAGCAAAATGTGGGGACTCAGAGCAGCAGAATGTGGGGACCCAGACCAGCAAAATGTGGTGACACAGACCAGCCGAATGTGGGGACACAGACCAGCAGAATGTGGGGACTCAGACCGGCAGAATGTGGGGAAACAGAGCATCAAAATGTGGGGACCTTGACCAGCAGAATTTGGTGACTCAAACCAGCAGAATTTGGGGACTCAGACCAGCAGAATGTGGGTGCTCAAACCTGCAGAATGTGGGTATTCAAACCAGCAGAATTTGGGGGCTCAAACCTGCCGAATATTGGACTCAGACCAGCAGAATGTCGGGACTCAGACCAGCAGAATGCAGGGATTCAGACCAGCAGAATATGGGTGCAAGACCAGCAGAATCTGGGGGCTCGAACCTGCAGAATGTGGGACTCAGACCTGCAGAAATTGGCACTTAGACCAGAAGAAAGTGGGACACATACCAGCAGAATGTGGGGGCTCAGACCAGCAGAAATTGGGGGCTAAGTCCAGCAGAATGTAGGGGCTCGAACCTGCAGAATGTGGGACTCAGACCAGCAGAATATGGGGGCTAAGACCAGCAGAATGTGGGGGCTCGAACCTGCAGAATGTGGGACTCAGACTAGCAGAAAGTGGGACACATACCAGCAGAATGTGGGGGCTCAGACCAGAAGAAATTGGGACTAAGACCAGCAGAATTTGGGGACTCAGACCAGCAGAATGTGGGGGCTCAGACCAGCAGAATGTGGGGGCTCGAACCTGCAGTTTGTGGCACTCAGAGCAGCAGAATGTGGGGGTTCAAATCTGCAGAATATTGGACTCAGACCAGCAGAATATGGGGACTCAGACCAGCAGCATATGGGGGCCCAAACCTGCAGAATGTGGGGACTCAGACCAGCAGAATATGGGGGCTCAAATCTGCAGAATACTGGACTCAGACCAGCAGAATTTGGGGACTCAGACCAGCAGAATATGCGGGCTAAGACCAGCAGAATGTGGGGACTCAGACGAGCAGAATTTGGAACTCAGACCAGCAGAAAGTGGGACACATACCAGCAGAATTTGGTGGCTCAGAACAGCAGAAATTTGGACTCAGACCAGCAGAATTTGGGGACTCAGACCAGCAGAAATTGGGGGTCTCAGACCAGGAGAATGTGGGGGCTCAGACCAGCAGAAAGTGGGACTCAGACCTGCAGTATGTGGGACTCCTGCGAGCAGAATTTGGGGGCTCAGACCCGGAGAATGTGGGGAATTAGGGCAAGAGAATGTGGGGACTCAGACCAGCAGAATGTGGGGACTCAGACCAGCAGAATGTGGGGTCTCAGAGCATCAAAATGTGGTGACTCAGAACAGCAGAATTTGGGGACTCAGACCAGCAGAATGTGGGGACACAGAGCAACGAAATGTGGGAACCTAGACCAGCAGAATGTGGGGACTCAGACCAGCAGAATGTGGGGACCCAGACCAGCAAAATGTGGGGACTCAGAGCAGCAGAATGTGGGGACTCAGACCAGCAGAATGTGGGGTCTCAGAGCATCAAAATGTGGTGACACAGACCAGCCGAATGTGGGGACACAGACCAGCAGAATGTGGGGACTCAGACCGGCAGAATGTGGGGAAACAGAGCATCAAAATGTGGGGACCTAGACCAGCAGAATGTGGGGACTCAGACCAGCAGAATGTGGGGACACAAATCAGCAAAATGTGGGGACTCAGACCAGCAGAATGTGGGGACTCAGACCAGCAGAATGTGGGGACTCAGACCAGCAGAATGTGGGGACCCAGACCAGCAGAATGTGGGGACTCAGACCAGCAGAATGTGGGGACTCAGACCAGCAGCATGTGGGGACACAGAGCATCGAAATGTGGGGACCTAGACCAGCAGAATGTGGGGACTCAGACCAGCAGAATGTGGGGACACAGATCAGCAAAATGTGGGGACTCAGACCAGCAGAATGTGGGGACTCAGACCAGCAGAATTTGGGGGCTCAAACCTGCAGAATATTGGACTCAGACCAGCAGAATGTGGGGACTCAGACCAGCAGAATGTGGGGACTCAGACCAGCAGAATGTGGGGATTCAGACCAGCGGAATATGGGTGCTAAGACCAGCAGAATCTGGGGGCTCGAACCTGCAGAATGTGGGACTCAGACCGGCAGAATGTGGGGACTCAGACCGGCAGAATGTGGGGAAACAGAGCATCAAAATGTGGGGACCTTGACCAGCAGAATTTGGTGACTCAGACCAGCAGAATGTGGGGACTCAGGCCAGCAAAATGAGGGGACTCAGACCACCAGAATGTGGGGACTCAGACCAGCAGAATGTGGGGACTCAGACCGGCAGAATGTGGGGACACAGAGAATCAAAATGTGGGGACCTTGACCAGCAGAATTTGGTGACTCAGACCAGCAGAATGTGGGGACTCAGGCCAGCAAAATGTGGGGACTCAGACCAGCAAAAGGTGGGGTCTCAGACCAGCAGAATGTGGGGACTCAGACCAGCAGAATGTGGGGACTCAGACCAGTTGAATGTGGGGACTCAGACCAGCAAAATGTGGGGACTCTGACCAGCAGAATGTGGTGACTCAGACCAGCAGAATGTGGGGACTCAGACCAGCACAATGTGGAGACTCAGACCAGCAAAATGTGGGGACTCAGACCAGCAGAATATGGGTGTTCAAACCCGCAAAATGTGGGGATTCAGACCAGCAGAATTTGGGGGCTCAAACCTGCCGAATATTGGACTCAGACCTGCAGAATGTCAGGACTCAGACCAGCAGAATGCGGGGATTCAGACCAGCAGAATATGGGTGCCAGACCAGCAGAATCTGGGGGCTCGAACCTGCAGAATGTGGGACTCAGACCTGCAGAATTTGGGACTTTGACCAGCAGAAAGTAGGACACATACTAGCAGAATGTGGGGGCTCAGACCAGCAGAAATTGGGGGCTAAGACCAGCAGAATGTAGGGGCTCGAACCTGCAGAATGTGGGACTCAGACCAGCAGAATATGGGGGCTAAGACCAGCAGAATGTGGGGGCTCGAACCTGCAGAATGTGGGACTCAGACTAGCAGAAAGTGGGACACATATCAGCAGAATGTGGGGGCTCAGACCAGAAGAAATTGGGACTAAGACCAGCAGAATTTGGGGACTCAGACCAGCAGAATGTGGGGGCTCAGACCAGCAGAATGTGGGGGCTCGAACCTGCAGTTTGTGGGACTCAGACCAGCAGAATGTGGGGGTTCAAATCTGCAGAATATTGGACTCAGACCAGCAGAATGTGGGGACTCAGACCAGCAGCATATGGGGGCCCAAACCTGCAGAATGTGGGGACTCAGACCAGCAGAATATGGGGGCTCAATCCTGCAGATACTCTACTCAGACCAGCAGAATGTGGGGAAACAGACCAGCAGAATATGCGGGCTAAGACCGGCAGAATGAGGGGACTCAGACGAGCAGAATTTGGAACTCAGACCAGCAGAAAGTGGGACACATACCAGCAGAATGTGGTGGCTCAGAACAGCAGAAATTTGGACTCAGACCAGCAGAATTTGGGGACTCAGACCAGCAGAAATTGGGGTCTCAGACCAGGAGAATGTGGGGGCTCAGACCAGCAGAAAGTGGGACTCAGACCTGCAGTATGTGGGACTCCTGCGAGCAGAATGTGGGGGCTCAGACCCGGAGAATGTGGGGAATTAGGGCAAGAGAATGTGGGGACTCAGACCAGCAGAATGTGGGGACTCAGACCAGCAGAATGTGGGGTCTCAGAGCATCAAAATGTGGTGACTCAGAACAGCAGAATTTGGGGACTCAGACCAGCAGAATGTGGGGACACAGAGCAACGAAATGTGGGAACCTAGACCAGCAGAATGTGGGGACTCAGACCAGCAGAATGTGGGGACCCAGACCAGCAAAATGTGGGGACTCAGAGCAGCAGAATGTGGGGACTCAGACCAGCAGAATGTGGGGTCTCAGAGCATCAAAATGTGGTGACACAGACCAGCCGAATGTGGGGACACAGACCAGCAGAATGTGGGGACTCAGACCGGCAGAATGTGGGGAAACAGAGCATCAAAATGTGGGGACCTTGACCAGCAGAATTTGGTGACTCAAACCAGCAGAATGTGGGGACTCAGGCCAGCAAAATGTGGAGACTCAGACCAGCAGAATGTGGGTGCTCAAACCTGCAGAATGTGGGTATTCAAACCAGCAGAATTTGGGGGCTCAAACCTGCCGAATATTGGACTCAGACCAGCAGAATGTCGGGACTCAGACCTGCAGAATTTGGCACTTAGACCAGAAGAAAGTGGGACACATACCAGCAGAATGTGGGGGCTCAGACCAGCAGAAATTGGGGGCTAAGTCCAGCAGAATGTAGGGGCTCGAACCTGCAGAATGTGGGACTCAGACCAGCAGAATATGGGGGCTAAGACCAGCAGAATGTGGGGGCTCGAACCTGCAGAATGTGGGACTCAGACTAGCAGAAAGTGGGACACATACCAGCAGAATGTGGGGGCTCAGACCAGAAGAAATTGGGACTAAGACCAGCAGAATTTGGGGACTCAGACCAGCAGAATGTGGGGGCTCAGACCAGCAGAATGTGGGGGCTCGAACCTGCAGTTTGTGGCACTCAGAGCAGCAGAATGTGGGGGTTCAAATCTGCAGAATATTGGACTCAGACCAGCAGAATATGGGGACTCAGACCAGCAGCATATGGGGGCCCAAACCTGCAGAATGTGGGGACTCAGACCAGCAGAATATGGGGGCTCAATCCTGCAGATACTGGACTCAGACCAGCAGAATTTGGGGACTCAGACCAGCAGAATATGGGGGCTCGAACCTGCAGAATGTGGGACTCAGACTAGCAGAAAGTGGGACACATACCAGCAGAATGTGGGGGCTCAGACCAGAAGAAATTGGGACTAAGACCAGCAGAATTTGGGGACTCAGACCAGCAGAATGTGGGGGCTCAGACCAGCAGAATGTGGGGGCTCGAACCTGCAGTTTGTGGGACTCAGACCAGCAGAATGTGGGGGTTCAAATCTGCAGAATATTGGACTCAGACCAGCAGAATGTGGGGACTCAGACCAGCAGCATATGGGGGCCCAAACCTGCAGAATGTGGGGACTCAGACCAGCAGAATATGGGGGCTCAATCCTGCAGATACTGGACTCAGACCAGCAGAATGTGGGGACTCAGACCAGCAGAATATGCGGGCTAAGACCGGCAGAATGAGGGGACTCAGACGAGCAGAATTTGGAACTCAGACCAGCAGAAAGTGGGACACATACCAGCAGAATGTGGTGGCTCAGAACAGCAGAAATTTGGACTCAGACCAGCAGAATTTGGGGACTCAGACCAGCAGAAATTGGGGTCTCAGACCAGGAGAATGTGGGGGCTCAGACCAGCAGAAAGTGGGACTCAGACCTGCAGTATGTGGGACTCCTGCGAGCAGAATGTGGGGGCTCAGACCCGGAGAATGTGGGGAATTAGGGCAAGAGAATGTGGGGACTCAGACCAGCAGAATGTGGGGACTCAGACCAGCAGAATGTGGGGTCTCAGAGCATCAAAATGTGGTGACTCAGAACAGCAGAATTTGGGGACTCAGACCAGCAGAATGTGGGGACACAGAGCAACGAAATGTGGGAACCTAGACCAGCAGAATGTGGGGACTCAGACCAGCAGAATGTGGGGACCCAGACCAGCAAAATGTGGGGACTCAGAGCAGCAGAATGTGGGGACTCAGACCAGCAGAATGTGGGGTCTCAGAGCATCAAAATGTGGTGACACAGACCAGCCGAATGTGGGGACACAGACCAGCAGAATGTGGGGACTCAGACCGGCAGAATGTGGGGAAACAGAGCATCAAAATGTGGGGACCTTGACCAGCAGAATTTGGTGACTCAAACCAGCAGAATGTGGGGACTCAGGCCAGCAAAATGTGGGGGACTCAGACCAGCAGAATGTGGGGACTCAGACCAGCAGAATGTGGGTGCTCAAACCTGCAGAATGTGGGTATTCAGACCAGCAGAATTTGGGGGCTCAAACCTGCCGAATATTGGACTCAGACCAGCAGAATGTCGGGACTCAGACCAGCAGAATGCGGGGATTCAGACCAGCAGAATATGGGTGCAAGACCAGCAGAATCTGGGGGCTCGAACCTGCAGAATGTGGGACTCAGACCTGCAGAATTTGGCACTTAGACCAGCAGAAAGTGGGACACATACCAGCAGAATGTGGGGGCTCAGACCAGCAGAAATTGGGGGCTAAGTCCAGCAGAATGTAGGGGCTCGAACCTGCAGAATGTGGGACTCAGACCAGCAGAATATGGGGGCTAAGACCAGCAGAATGTGGGGGCTCGAACCTGCAGAATATTGGACTCAGACCAGCAGAATGTGGGGACTCAGACCAGCAAAATGTGGGGGCTCAGACCAGAAGAAATTGGGACTAAGACCAGCAGAATTTGGGGACTCAGACCAGCAGAATGTGGGGGCTCAGACCAGCAGAATGTGGGGGCTCGAACCTGCAGTTTGTGGCACTCAGAGCAGCAGAATGTGGGGGTTCAAATCTGCAGAATATTGGACTCAGACCAGCAGAATATGGGGACTCAGACCAGCAGCATATGGGGGCCCAAACCTGCAGAATGTGGGGACTCAGACCAGCAGAATATGGGGGCTCAATCCTGCAGATACTGGACTCAGACCAGCAGAATTTGGGGACTCAGACCAGCAGAATATGGGGGCTAAGACCAGCAGAATGAGGGGACTCAGACGAGCAGAATTTGGAACTCAGACCAGCAGAAAGTGGGACACATACCAGCAGAATGTGGTGGCTCAGAACAGCAGAAATTTGGACTCAGACCAGCAGAATTTGGGGACTCAGACCAGCAGAAATTGGGGTCTCAGACCAGGAGAATGTGGGGGCTCAGACCAGCAGAAAGTGGGACTCAGACCTGCAGTATGTGGGACTCCTGCGAGCAGAATGTGGGGGCTCAGACCCGGAGAATGTGGGGAATTAGGGCAAGAGAATGTGGGGACTCAGACCAGCAGAATGTGGGGACTCAGACCAGCAGAATGTGGGGTCTCAGAGCATCAAAATGTGGTGACTCAGAACAGCAGAATGTGGGGACTCAGACCAGCAGAATGTGGGGACACAGAGCATCGAAATGTGGGAACCTAGACCAGCAGAATGTGGGGACTCAGACCAGCAGAATGTGGGGACTCAGACCAGCAAAATGTGGGGACTCAGATCAGCAAAATGTGGGGAGTCAGACCAGCAGAATGTGGGGACTCAGACCAGCAGAATGTGGGGTCTCAGAGCATCAAAATGTGGTGACTCAGACCAGCAGAATGTGGGGACTCAGACCGGCAGAATTTGGGGAAACACAGCATCAAAATGTGGGGACCTTGACCAGCAGAATTTGGTGACTCAAACCAGCAGAATGTGGGGACTCAGGCCAGCAAAATGTGGAGACTCAGACCAGCAAAATGTGGGGACTCAGACCAGCAAAATGTGGGGACTCAGACCAGCAAAATGTGGGGACTCAGACCAGCAGAATGTGGGTGCTCAAACCTGCAGAATGTGGGGATTCAGACCAGCAGAATTTGGGGGCTCAAACCTGCCGAATATTGGACTCAGACCAGCAGAATGTCGGGACTCAGACCAGCAGAATGTGGGGATTCAGACCAGCAGAATATGGGTGCAAGACCAGCAGAATCTGGGGGCTCGAACCTGCAGAATGTGGGACTCAGACCTGCAGAATTTGGGACTTAGACCAGCAGAAAGTGGGACACATACCAGCAGAATGTGGGGGCTCGGACCAGCAGAAATTGGGG
This sequence comes from Isurus oxyrinchus, assembly GCA_026770705.1. Classification (NCBI taxonomy): domain Eukaryota; kingdom Metazoa; phylum Chordata; class Chondrichthyes; order Lamniformes; family Lamnidae; genus Isurus; species Isurus oxyrinchus. Next base: position 23,883 of record JANJGN010004130.1, read on the forward strand.
GCTAAGACCAGCATAATGTGGGGGCTCGAACCTGCAGAATGTGGGACTCAGACCAGCAGAATATGGGGGCTAAGACCAGCAGAATGTGGGGGCTCGAACCTGCAGAATGTGGGACTCTGACCAGCAGAAAGTGGGACACATACCAGCAGAATGTGGGGGCACAGACCAGAAGAAATTGGGACTCAGACCAGCAGAATTTGGGGACTCAGACCAGCAGAATGTGGGGGCTCAGACCAGCAGAATGTGGGGGCTCGAACCTGCAGTTTATGGGACTCAGACCAGCCGAATGTGGGGACTCAGACCAGCAGAATATGGGGGCTCAAACCTGCAGAATATTGGACTCAGACCAGCAGAATGTGGGGACTCAGACCAGCAGAATATGGGGGCTCAAACCTGCAGAATGTGGGGACTCAGACCAGCAGAATATGGGGGCTCAAACCTGCAGAATACTGGACTCAGACCAGCAGAATTTGGGGACTCAGACCAGCAGAATATGCGGGCTAAGACCAGCAGAATGTGGGGACTCAGACGAGCAGAATTTGGAACTCAGTCCAGCAGAAAGTGGGACACATACCAGTAGAATGTGGTGGCTCAGAACAGCAGAAATTTGGACTCAGACCAGCAGAATTTGGGGACTCAGACCAGCAGAAATTGGGGTCTCAGACCAGGAGAATGTGGGGGCTCAGAACAGCAGAAAGTGGGACTCAGACCAGCAGTATGTGGGACTCCTGCGAGCAGAATGTGGGGGCTCAGACCCGGAGAATGTGGGGAATTAGGGCAAGAGAATGTGGGGACTCAGAGCAGCAGAATATGGGACACAGACCAGCAGAAAGTTGGACGTAGACCAGAAGAATGTGGGGACACAGTGCATCAAAATGTGGGGATGTAGACCAGCAAAATGTGGTGACTCAGACCAGCAGAATGTGGGGACTCAGACCGGCAGAATGTTAGGACACAGAGCATCAAAATGTGGGGACCTGGACCAGTAGAATTTTGTGACTCAGACCAGCAGAATATGGGGACTCAGACCAGCAAAATGTGGGGACTCAGACCAGCAAAATGTGGGGACTCAGACCAGCAGAATGTGGGTATTCAGACCAGCAGAATGTGGGGACTCAGACCAATAGAAAGTTGGACTCAGACCAGCAGAATGTGGGATCCAGACCAGCAGAATGTGGGACTCAGTCCAGCAGAATGTGGGGACTCAGACCAGCAGAATTTGGGGACTCAGACCAGCAGAATGTGGGGACTCAGACCAGCAAAATGTGGGGACTCAGATCAGCAAAATACGGGGACTCAAACCAGCAGAATGTGGGGACTCAGACCAGCAGAATGTGGTGACTCAGACCAGCAAAATGTGGGGAGTCAGACCAGCAGAATGTGGGGTCTCAGAGCATCAAAATGTGGTGACTCAGACCAGCAGAATGTGGGGACTCAGACCGGCAGAATGTGGGGAAACAGAGCATCAAAATGTGGGGACCTTGACCAGCAGAATTTGGTGACTCAAACCAGCAGAATGTGGGGACTCAGGCCAGCAAAATGTGGGGACTCAGACCAGCAAAATGTGGGGACTCAGACCAGCAGAATGTGGGTGCTCAAACCTGCAGAATGTGGGGATTCAGACCAGCAGAATTTGGGGGCTCAAACCTGCCGAATATTGGACTCAGACCAGCAGAATGTCGGGACTCAGACCAGCAGAATGTGGGGATTCAGACCAGCAGAATATGGGTGCAAGACCAGCAGAATCTGGGGGCTCAGACCTGCAGAATGTGGGACTCAGACCTGCAGAATTTGGGACTTAGACCAGCAGAAAGTGGGACACATACCAGCAGAATGTGGGGGCTCAGACCAGCAGAAATTGGGGGCTAGGACCAGCAGAATGTGGGGGCTCGAACCTGCAGAATGTGGGACTCAGACCAGCAGAATATGGGGGCTAAGCCCAGCAGAATGTGGGGGCTCGAACCTGCAGAATGTGGGACTCAGACCAGCAGAAAGTGGGACACATACCAGCAGAATGTGGGGGCACAGACCAGAAGAAATTGGGACTCAGACCAGCAGAATTTGGGGACTCAGACCAGCAGAATGTGGGGGCTCAGACCAGCAGAATGTGGGGGCTCGAACCTGCAGTTTATGGGACTCAGACCAGCCGAATGTGGGGGCTCAAACCTGCAGAATATTGGACTCAGACCAGCAGAATGTGGGGACTCAGACCAGCAGAATATGGGGGCTCAAACCTGCAGAATGTGGGGACTCAGACCAGCAGAATATGGGGGCTCAAACCTGCAGAATACTGGACTCAGACCAGCAGAATTTGGGGACTCAGACCAGCAGAATATGCGGGCTAAGACCAGCAGAATGTGGTGGCTCAGAACAGCAGAAATTTGGACTCAGACCAGCAGAATTTGGGGACTCAGACCAGCAGAAATTGGGGTCTCAGACCAGGAGAATGTGGGGGCTCAGAACAGCAGAAAGTGGGACTCAGACCAGCAGTATGTGGGACTCCTGCGAGCAGAATGTGGGGGCTCAGACCCGGAGAATGTGGGGAATTAGGGCAAGAGAATGTGGGGACTCAGAGCAGCAGAATATGGGACACAGACCAGCAGAAAGTTGGACGTAGACCAGAAGAATGTGGGGACACAGAGCATCAAAATGTGGGGATGTAGACCAGCAAAATGTGGTGACTCAGACCAGCAGAATGTGGGGACACAGAGCATCAAAATTCGGGTATCTAGACCAAAAGAATTTGGTGACTCAGACCAGCAGAATGTGGGGACTCAGACCGGCAGAATGTTAGGACACAGAGCATCAAAATGTGGGGACCTGGACCAGTAGAATTTTGTGACTCAGACCAGCAGAATATGGGGACTCAGACCAGCAAAATGTGGGGACTCAGACCAGCAAAATGTGGGGACTCAGACCAGCAGAATGTGGGTATTCAGACCAGCAGAATGTGGGGACTCAGACCAATAGAAAGTTGGACTCAGACCAGCAGAATGTGGGATCCAGACCAGCAGAATGTGGGACTCAGTCCAGCAGAATGTGGGGACTCAGACCAGCAGAATGTGGGGACTCAGACCAGCAGAATGTGGGGACTCAGACCAGCAAAATGTGGGGACTCAGATCAGCAAAATACGGGGACTCAAACCAGCAGAATGTGGGGACTCAGACCAGCAGAATGTGGGGACTCAGACCAGCAGAATGTGGTGACTCAGACCAGCAAAATGTGGGGAGTCAGACCAGCAGAATGTGGGGACTCAGACCAGCAGAATGTGGGGTCTCAGAGCATCAAAATGTGGTGACTCAGACCAGCAGAATGTGGGGAAACAGAGCATCAAAATGTGGGGACCTTGACCAGCAGAATTTGGTGACTCAAACCAGCAGAATGTGGGGACTCAGGCCAGCAAAATGTGGGGACTCAGGCCAGCAAAATGTGGGGACTCAGACCAGCAAAATGTGGGGACTCAGACCAGCAGAATGTGGGTGCTCAAACCTGCAGAATGTGGGGATTCAGACCAGCAGAATTTGGGGGCTCAAACCTGCCGAATATTGGACTCAGACCAGCAGAATGTCGGGACTCAGACCAGCAGAATGTGGGGATTCAGACCAGCAGAATATGGGTGCAAGACCAGCAGAATCTGGGGGCTCAGACCTGCAGAATATGGGACTCAGACCTGCAGAATTTGGGACTTAGACCAGCAGAAAGTGGGACACATACCAGCAGAATGTGGGGGCTCAGACCAGCAGAAATTGGGGGCTAAGACCAGCAGAATGTGGGGGCTCGAACCTGCAGAATGTGGGACTCAGACCAGCAGAATATGGGGGCTAAGCCCAGCAGAATGTGGGGGCTCGAACCTGCAGAATGTGGGACTCAGACCAGCAGAAAGTGGGACACATACCAGCAGAATGTGGGGGCACAGACCAGAAGAAATTGGGACTCAGACCAGCAGAATTTGGGGACTCAGACCAGCAGAATGTGGGGGCTCAGACCAGCAGAATGTGGGGGCTCGAACCTGCAGTTTATGGGACTCAGACCAGCCGAATGTGGGGGCTCAAACCTGCAGAATATTGGACTCAGACCAGCAGAATATGGGGACTCAGACCAGCAGAATATGGGGGCTCAAACCTGCAGAATGTGGGGACTCAGACCAGCAGAATATGGGGGCTCAAACCTGCAGAATACTGGACTCAGACCAGCAGAATTTGGGGACTCAGACCAGCAGAATATGCGGGCTAAGACCAGCAGAATGTGGGGACTCAGACGAGCAGAATTTGGAACTCAGACCAGCAGAAAGTGGGACACATACCAGTAGAATGTGGTGGCTCAGAACAGCAGAAATTTGGACTCAGACCAGCAGAATTTGGGGACTCAGACCAGCAGAAATTGGGGTCTCAGACCAGGAGAATGTGGGGGCTCAGAACAGCAGAAAGTGGGACTCAGACCAGCAGTATGTGGGACTCCTGCGAGCAGAATGTGGGGGCTCAGACCCGGAGAATGTGGGGAATTAGGGCAAGAGAATGTGGGGACACAGACCAGCAGAAAGTTGGATGTAGACCAGAAGAATGTGGGGACACAGAGCATCAAAATGTGGGGATGTAGACCAGCAAAATGTGGTGACTCAGACCAGCAGAATGTGGGGACACAGAGCATCAAAATTTGGGTATCTAGACCAAAAGAATTTGGTGACTCAGACCAGCAGAATGTGGGGACTCAGACCGGCAGAATGTGGGGACACAGAGCATCAAAATGTGGGGACCTAGACCAGTAGAATTTTGTGACTCAGACCAGCAGAATATGGGGACTCAGACCAGCAAAATGTGGGGACTCAGACCAGCAAAATGTGGGGACTCAGACCAGCAGAATGTGGGTATTCAGACCAGCAGAATGTGGGTCTCAGACCAATAGAAAGTTGGACTCAGACCAGCAGAATGTCGGATCCAGACCAGCAGAATGTGGGACTCAGTCCAGCAGAATGTGGGGACTCAGACCAGCAGAATGTGGGGACTCAGACCAGCAGAATGTGGGGACTCAGAACAGCAGAATGTGGGGACACAGAGCATCAAAATGTGGGGACCTAGACCAGCGGAATGTGGGGACTCAGACCAGCAGAATGTGGGGGCTCAGACCAGCAGAATGTGGGGGCTCAAACCTGCAATATGTGGGGACTCAGACCAGCAGAATTTGGGGGCTAAGACCAGAAGAATGTGGGGGCTCAAACCTGCAGAATGTGGGGCTCAGACCAGCAGAATATGGGGGCTAAGACCAGCAGATTTTTGGGGCTCGAACCTGCAGAATGTGGGACTCAGACCAGCAGAATTTGGGACTCAGACCAGCAGAAAGTGGGGACTCAGACCAGCAGAAAGTGGGACACATACCAGCAGAATGTGGGGGCTCAGACCAGCAGAAATTGGGATCAGACCAGCAGAATCTGGGGACTCAGACTATCAGAAAGTTGGGTCTCAGACCAGCAGAATGTGGGGGTTCAGACCAGCAGAAAGTGGGACTCAGACCAGCAGTATGTGGGACTCAAGCCAGCAGAATGTGGGGGATCAGACCCGCAGAATGTGGGGAATTAGGGCAAGAGAATGTGGGGACTCAGAGCAGCAGAATTTGGGACTCAGACCAGCAGAAAGTTGGACGTAGACCAGAAGAATGTGGGGACACTGAGCATCAAAATGTGGGGATGTAGACCAGCAAAATGTGGGGACTCAGACCAGCAGAATATGGGGACTCAGACCAGCAAAATGTGGTGACTCAGACCAGCTGAATGTGGGGACACAGAGCATCAAAATTTGGGTATCTAAACCAATAGAATTTGGTGACTCAGACCAGCAGAATGTGGGGACTCAGACCAGCAGAATGTGAAGGCTTAGACCAGCAGAATGTGGGGATTCAGACCAGCGTAATGTGGGCGTCAGACCAGCAGAAAGTCGTGACACAGACCAGCAGAAAGGGGCGGCTCAAAGCAGCAAATTGTGGGCCTCAGACTAGCATAATTTGGGGGATCAGAACAGCAGATTGTGGGACTCAGCAGAGCAAAATGTGGGGACTCAGACCACCAGAACATGGTGACTCAGACCAGCAGAATGTGGGGACACAGACCAGCAGAATGTGGGGACTCAGACCAGCAAAATTTGGGGACTCAGACCAGCAAAATGTGGGGACTCAGACCAGCAGAATGTGGGGTCTCAGACCAGCAGAATGTGGGGACTCAAACCTGTAGAATATTGGACTCAGACCAGCAGAATGTGGGGACTCAGACCAGCAGAATGTGGGGACACAGATCATCGAAATGTGGGAACCTAGACCAGCAGAATTTGGGGACTTTGACCAGCAAAATGTGGGGACTCAGATCAGCAAAATGTGGGAACTCAAACCAGCAGAATGTGGGGACTCAGACCAGCAGAATGTGGTGACTCAGACCAGCAGAATATGGTGACTCAGACCAGCAGAATGTGGGGTCTCAGACCAGCAGAGTGTGTGGAATCAGACCAGCAGAATGTGCGGACTCAGACCAGCAGAATGTGGGGACTCAGACCAGCAGAATGTGGGGTCTCAGAGCATCAAAATGTGGTGACTCAGAACAGCAGAATGTGGGGACTCAGACCAGCAGAATGTGGGGACACAGACCATCGAAATGTGGGAACCTAGACCAGCAGAATGTGGGGACTCAGACAAGCAGAATGTGGGGACTCAGACCAGCAAAATGTGGGGACTCAGACCAGCAGAATGTGGGGACTCAGACCAGCAGAATGTGGGGAAACAGAGCATCGAAATGTGGGAACCTAGACCAGCAGAATGTGGGGACTCAGACCAGCAGAATGTGGGGACTCAGACCAGCAAAATGTGGGGACTCAGACCAGCAAAATGTGGGGACTCAGACCAGCAGAATGTGGGTGCTCAAACCTGCAGAATGTGGGGATTCAGACCAGCAGAATTTGGGGGCTCAAACCTGCCGAATATTGGACTCAGACCAGCAGAATGTCGGGACTCAGACCAGCAGAATGTGGGGATTCAGACCAGCAGAATATGGGTGCAAGACCAGCAGAATCTGGGGGCTCGAACCTGCAGAATGTGGGACTCAGACCAGCAGAATGTGGTGACTCAGACCAGCAGAATATGGTGACTCAGACCAGCAGAATGTGGGGTCTCAGACCAGCAGAGTGTGTGGAATCAGACCAGCAGAATGTGCGGACTCAGACCAGCAGAATGTGGGGACTCAGACCAGCAGAATGTGGGGTCTCAGAGCATCAAAATGTGGTGACTCAGAACAGCAGAATGTGGGGACTCAGACCAGCAGAATGTGGGGACACAGACCATCGAAATGTGGGAACCTAGACCAGCAGAATGTGGGGACTCAGACAAGCAGAATGTGGGGACTCAGACCAGCAGAATGTGGGGAAACAGAGCATCGAAATGTGGGAACCTAGACCAGCAGAATGTGGGGACTCAGACCAGCAGAATGTGGGGACTCAGACCAGCAAAATGTGGGGACTCAGACCAGCAAAATGTGGGGACTCAGACCAGCAGAATGTGGGTGCTCAAACCTGCAGAATGTGGGGATTCAGACCAGCAGAATTTGGGGGCTCAAACCTGCCGAATATTGGACTCAGACCAGCAGAATGTCGGGACTCAGACCAGCAGAATGTGGGGATTCAGACCAGCAGAATATGGGTGCAAGACCAGCAGAATCTGGGGGCTCGAACCTGCAGAATGTGGGACTCAGACCTGCAGAATTTGGGACTTAGACCAGCAGAAAGTGGGACACATACCAGCAGAATGTGGGGGCTCGGACCAGCAGAAATTGGGGGCTAAGACCAGCAGAATGTGGGGGCTCGAACCTGCAGAATGTGGGACTCAGACCAGCAGAATATGGGGGCTAAGACCAGCAGAATGTGGGGGCTCGAACCTGCAGAATGTGGGACTCAGACCAGCAGAAAGTGGGACACATACCAGCAGAATGTGGGGGCACAGACCAGAAGAAATTGGGACTCAGACCAGCAGAATTTGGGGACTCAGACCAGCAGAATGTGGGGGCTCAGACCAGCAGAATGTGGGGGCTCGAACCTGCAGTTTATGGGACTCAGACCAGCCGAATGTGGGGACTCAGACCAGCAGAATATGGGGGCTCAAACCTGCAGAATATTGGACTCAGACCAGCAGAATGTGGGGACTCAGACCAGCAGAATATGGGGGCTCAAACCTGCAGAATGTGGGGACTCAGACCAGCAGAATATGGGGGCTCAAACCTGCAGAATACTGGACTCAGACCAGCAGAATTTGGGGACTCAGACCAGCAGAATATGCGGGCTAAGACCAGCAGAATGTGGGGACTCAGACGAGCAGAATTTGGAACTCAGTCCAGCAGAAAGTGGGACACATACCAGTAGAATGTGGTGGCTCAGAACAGCAGAAATTTGGACTCAGACCAGCAGAATTTGGGGACTCAGACCAGCAGAAATTGGGGTCTCAGACCAGGAGAATGTGGGGGCTCAGAACAGCAGAAAGTGGGACTCAGACCAGCAGTATGTGGGACTCCTGCGAGCAGAATGTGGGGGCTCAGACCCGGAGAATGTGGGGAATTAGGGCAAGAGAATGTGGGGACTCAGAGCAGCAGAATATGGGACACAGACCAGCAGAAAGTTGGACGTAGACCAGAAGAATGTGGGGACACAGAGCATCAAAATGTGGGGATGTAGACCAGCAAAATGTGGTGACTCAGACCAGCAGAATGTGGGGACTCAGACCGGCAGAATGTTAGGACACAGAGCATCAAAATGTGGGGACCTGGACCAGTAGAATTTTGTGACTCAGACCAGCAGAATATGGGGACTCAGACCAGCAAAATGTGGGGACTCAGACCAGCAAAATGTGGGGACTCAGACCAGCAGAATGTGGGTATTCAGACCAGCAGAATGTGGGGACTCAGACCAATAGAAAGTTGGACTCAGACCAGCAGAATGTGGGATCCAGACCAGCAGAATGTGGGACTCAGTCCAGCAGAATGTGGGGACTCAGACCAGCAGAATTTGGGGACTCAGACCAGCAGAATGTGGGGACTCAGACCAGCAAAATGTGGGGACTCAGATCAGCAAAATACGGGGACTCAAACCAGCAAAATGTGGGGAGTCAGACCAGCAGAATGTGGGGACTCAGACCAGCAGAATGTGGGGTCTCAGACCGGCAGAATGTGGGGAAACAGAGCATCAAAATGTGGGGACCTTGACCAGCAGAATTTGGTGACTCAAACCAGCAGAATGTGGGGACTCTGACCAGCAGAATGTGGGGACTCAGACCAGCAGAATGTGGGTGCTCAAACCTGCAGAATGTGGGGATTCAGACCAGCAGAATTTGGGGGCTCAAACCTGCCGAATATTGGACTCAGACCAGCAGAATGTCGGGACTCAGACCAGCAGAATGTGGGGATTCAGACCAGCAGAATATGGGTGCAAGACCAGCAGAATCTGGGGGCTCAGACCTGCAGAATGTGGGACTCAGACCTGCAGAATTTGGGACTTAGACCAGCAGAAAGTGGGACACATACCAGCAGAATGTGGGGGCTCAGACCAGCAGAAATTGGGGGCTAAGACCAGCAGAATGTGGGGGCTCGAACCTGCAGAATGTGGGACTCAGACCAGCAGAATATGGGGGCTAAGCCCAGCAGAATGTGGGGGCTCGAACCTGCAGAATGTGGGACTCAGACCAGCAGAAAGTGGGACACATACCAGCAGAATGTGGGGGCACAGACCAGAAGAAATTGGGACTCAGACCAGCAGAATTTGGGGACTCAGACCAGCAGAATGTGGGGGCTCAGACCAGCAGAATGTGGGGGCTCGAACCTGCAGTTTATGGGACTCAGACCAGCCGAATGTGGGGGCTCAAACCTGCAGAATATTGGACTCAGACCAGCAGAATGTGGGGACTCAGACCAGCAGAATATGGGGTCTCAAACCTGCAGAATGTGGGGACTCAGACCAGCAGAATATGGGGGCTCAAACCTGCAGAATACTGGACTCAGACCAGCAGAATTTGGGGACTCAGACCAGCAGAATATGCGGGGCTAAGACCCAGCAGAATGTGGGGACTCAGACGAGCAGAATTTGGAACTCAGTCCAGCAGAAAGTGGGACACATACCAGTAGAATGTGGTGGCTCAGAACAGCAGAAATTTGGACTCAGACCAGCAGAATTTGGGGACTCAGACCAGCAGAAATTGGGGGTCTCAGACCAGGAGAATGTGGGGGCTCAGAACAGCAGAAAGTGGGACTCAGACCAGCAGTATGTGGGACTCCTGCGAGCAGAATGTGGGGGCTCAGACCCGGAGAATGTGGGGAATTAGGGCAAGAGAATGTGGGGACTCAGAGCAGCAGAATATGGGACACAGACCAGCAGAAAGTTGGACGTAGACCAGAAGAATGTGGGGACACAGAGCATCAAAATGTGGGGACTCAGACCAGCAAAATGTGGTGACTCAGACCAGCAGAATGTGGGGGACACAGAGCATCAAAATTCGGGTATCTAGACCAAAAGAATTTGGTGACTCAGACCAGCAGAATGTGGGGACTCAGACCGGCAGAATGTTAGGACACAGAGCATCAAAATGTGGGGACCTGGACCAGTAGAATTTTGGTGACTCAGACCAGCAGAATATGGGGACTCAGACCAGCAAAATGTGGGGACTCAGACCAGCAAAATGTGGGGACTCAGACCAGCAGAATGTGGGTATTCAGACCAGCAGAATGTGGGGACTCAGACCAATAGAAAGTTGGACTCAGACCAGCAGAATGTGGGATCCAGACCAGCAGAATGTGGGACTCAGTCCAGCAGAATGTGGGGACTCAGACCAGCAGAATGTGGGGACTCAGACCAGCAGAATGTGGGGACTCAGACCAGCAAAATGTGGGGACTCAGATCAGCAAAATACGGGGACTCAAACCAGCAGAATGTGGGGACTCAGACCAGCAGAATGTGGTGACTCAGACCAGCAAAATGTGGGGAGTCAGACCAGCAGAATGTGGGGACTCAGACCAGCAGAATGTGGGGTCTCAGAGCATCAAAATGTGGTGACTCAGACCAGCAGAATGTGGGGACTCAGACCGGCAGAATGTGGGGAAACAGAGCATCAAAATGTGGGGACTCAGACCAGCAGAATGTGGGGACTCAGGCCAGCAAAATGTGGGGACTCAGACCAGCAAAATGTGGGGACTCAGACCAGCAGAATGTGGGTGCTCAAACCTGCAGAATGTGGGGATTCAGACCAGCAGAATTTGGGGGGCTCAAACCTGCCGAATATTGGACTCAGACCAGCAGAATGTCGGGACTCAGACCAGCAGAATGTGGGGATTCAGACCAGCAGAATATGGGTGCAAGACCAGCAGAATCTGGGGGGCTCAGACCTGCAGAATGTGGGACTCAGACCTGCAGAATTTGGGACTTAGACCAGCAGAAAGTGGGACACATACCAGCAGAATGTGGGGGCTCAGACCAGCAGAAATTGGGGGCTAAGACCAGCAGAATGTGGGGGCTCGAACCTGCAGAATGTGGGACTCAGACCAGCAGAATATGGGGGCTAAGCCCAGCAGAATGTGGTGGCTCGAACCTGCAGAATGTGGGACTCAGACCAGCAGAAAGTGGGACACATACCAGCAGAATGTGGGGGCACAGACCAGAAGAAATTGGGACTCAGACCAGCAGAATTTGGGGACTCAGACCAGCAGAATGTGGGGGCTCAGACCAGCAGAATGTGGGGGCTCGAACCTGCAGTTTATGGGACTCAGACCAGGCCGAATGTGGGGGGCTCAAACCTGCAGAATATTGGACTCAGACCAGCAGAATGTGGGGACTCAGACCAGCAGAATATGGGGGCTCAAACCTGCAGAATGTGGGGACTCAGACCAGCAGAATATGGGGGCTCAAACCTGCAGAATACTGGACTCAGACCAGCAGAATTTGGGGACTCAGACCAGCAGAATATGCGGGGCTAAGACCAGCAGAATGTGGGGACTCAGACGAGCAGAATTTGGAACTCAGACCAGCAGAAAGTGGGACACATACCAGTAGAATGTGGTGGCTCAGAACAGCAGAAATTTGGACTCAGACCAGCAGAATTTGGGGACTCAGACCAGCAGAAATTGGGGGTCTCAGACCAGGAGAATGTGGGGGCTCAGAACAGCAGAAAGTGGGACTCAGACCAGCAGTATGTGGGGACTCCTGCGAGCAGAATGTGGGGGCTCAGACCCGGAGAATGTGGGGAATTAGGGCAAGAGAATGTGGGGACACAGACCAGCAGAAAGTTGGACGTAGACCAGAAGAATGTGGGGACACAGAGCATCAAAATGTGGGGATGTAGACCAGCAAAATGTGGTGACTCAGACCAGCAGAATGTGGGGGACACAGAGCATCAAAATTTGGGTATCTAGACCAAAAGAATTTGGTGACTCAGACCAGCAGAATGTGGGGACTCAGACCGGCAGAATGTGGGGACACAGAGCATCAAAATGTGG
>JANJGN010004131.1:0-36368 GCA_026770705.1 Isurus oxyrinchus
TCTCCCCCTCACCCTCAGTGTGTTCCTGTCTCCCCCTCACCCTCAGTGTATTCCCGTCTCCCATTCACCCTCATTATGTTCCTGACCCCGTCTCCCCCTCACCCTCAGTGTGTTCCTGTCTCCCCCTCACCCTCAGTGTGTTCCTGACCCCGTCTCCCCCTCACCCTCAGTGTGTTCCTGACCCCGACGCCCCCTCACCCTCTGTGTCTTCCTGTCTCCCCCCTCACCCTCAGTGTGTTCCTGACCCCGTCTCTCCCCTCACCCTCAGTGTGTTCCCGTCTCCCCCTCACCCTCAGTATGTTCCTGACCCCGTCTCCCCCCTCACCCTCAGTGTGTTCCCGTCTCCCCCTCACCCTCAGTATGTTCCTGACCCCGTCTCCCCCTCACCCTCAGTGTGTTCCTGTCTCCCCCTCACCCTCAGTGTGTTCCTGACCCCGTCTCCCCCTCTCCCTCAGTGTGTTCCCGTCTCCCCCTCACCCTCAGTGTGTTCCTGTCTCCCCCTCACCCTCAGTGTGTTCCTGTCTCCCCCTCACCCTCAGTGTGTTCCCGTCTCCCCCTCACCCTCAGTGTGTTCCTGACCCCATCTCCCCCTCACCCTCAGTGTGTTCCTGTCTCCCCCTCACCCTCAGTGTGTTCCTGACCCCGTCTCCCCCCTCACCCTCAGTGTGTTCCTGTCTCCCTCTCACTCTCAGTGTGTTCCTGACCCCGTCTCCCCCTCACCCTCAATGTGTTCCTGACCCCGTCTCCCACTCTCCCTCAGTGTGTTCCTGACCCCGTCTCCCCCTCACCCTCAGTGTGTTCCTGACCCCGTCTCCCCCTCACCCTCAGTGTGTTCCTGTCTCCCCCTCCCCCTCAGTGTGTTCCTGACCCCGTTTCCCCCTCACCCTCAGTGTGTTCCTGATCCCGTCTCCCCCTCACCCTCAGTGTGTTCCTGACCCCGTCTCCCCCTCACCCTCAGTGTGTTCCTGACCCCGTCTCCCCCCTCACCCTCAGTGTGTTCCTGTCTCCCCCCTCACCCTCAGTGTGTTCCTGTCTCTCCCTCACCCTCAGTGTGTTCCCGTCTCCCCCTCACCCTCAGTGTGTTCCTGACCCCGTCTCCCCCCTCACCCTCAGTGTGTTCCTGTCTCCCCCTCACCCTCAGTGTGTTCCTGACCCCGTCTCCCCCTCACCCTCAGTGTGTTCCTGACCCCGTCTCCCCCTCACCCTCAGTGTGTTCCTGTCTCCCCCCTCACCCTCAGTGTGTTCCTGACCCCCGTCTCCCTCTTACCCTCAGTGTGTTCCTGACCCCGTCTCCCCCTCACCCTCAGTGTGTTCCTGACCCCGTCTCCCCCTCACCCTCAGTGTGTTCCTGTCTCCCCCCTCACCCTCAGTGTGTTCCCGTCTCCCCCTCACCCTCAGTGTGTTCCTGACCCCGTCTCCCCCTCACCCTCAGTATGTTCCTGACCCCGTCTCCCCCCTCACCCTCAGTGTGTTCCTGGCCCCGTCTCCCCCTCACCCTCAGTGTGTTCCTGACCCCGTCTCCCCCTCACCCTCAGTGTGTTCCTGACCCCCGTCTCCCCCTCACCCTCAGTGTGTTCCTGTCTCCCCCTCACCCTCAGTGTGTTTCTGACACCGTCTCCCCCTCACCCTCAGTATGTTCCTGACCCCGTCTCCCCCTCACCCTCAGTGTGTTCCTGTCTCCCCCCTCACCCTCAGTGTGTTCCTGAACCCGTCTCCCCCTCACCCTCAGTGTGTTCCTGAACCCGTCTCCCCCTCACCCTCAGTGTGTTCCTGACCCCGTCTCCCCCCTCACCCTCAGTGTGTTCCTGACCCTGTCCTCCCCCTCACCCTCAGTGTGTTCCTGTCTCCCCCCTCACCCTCAGTGTGTTCCCGTCTCCCCCTCACCCTCAGTGTGTTCCTGACCCCCGTCTCCCCCTCACCCTCAGTATGTTCCTGACCCTGTCTCCCCCTCACCCTCAGTGTGTTCCTGTCTCCCCCCTCACCCTCAGTGTGTTCCCGTCTCCCCCTCACCCTCAGTGTGTTCCTGACCCCGTCTCCCCCTCACCCTCAGTATGTTCCTGACCCCGTCTCCCCCTCACCCTCAGTGTGTTCCTGTCTCCCCCTCACCCTCAGTATGTTCCTGACCCCATCTCCCCCTCACCCTCAGTGTGTTCCTGTCTCCCCCTCACCCTCAGTGTGTTCCTGACCCCGTCTCCCCCTCACCCTCAGTGTGTTCCCGTCTCCCCCTCACCCTCAGTGTGTTCCTGACCCCGTCTCCCCCTCACCCTCAGTGTGTTCCTGACCCCGTCTCCCCCTCACCCTCAGTGTGTTCCTGACCCCGTCTCCCCCTCACCCTCAGTGTGTTCCGGACCCTGTCTCCCCCTCACCCTCAGTGTGTTCCTGACCCCGTCTCCCCCTCACCCTCAGTGTGTTCCCGTCTCCCCCTCACCCTCAGTGTGTTCCTGAACCCGTCTCCCCCTCACCCTCAGTATGTTCCTGACACCGTCTCCCCCTCACCCTCAGTGTATTCCCGTCTCCCCC
Organism: Isurus oxyrinchus; assembly: GCA_026770705.1. Classification (NCBI taxonomy): domain Eukaryota; kingdom Metazoa; phylum Chordata; class Chondrichthyes; order Lamniformes; family Lamnidae; genus Isurus; species Isurus oxyrinchus. The sequence goes on from JANJGN010004131.1 coordinate 2,521, forward strand.
TCACCCTCATTGTGTTCCTGTCTCCCCCTCACCCTCAGTGTGTTCCTGTCTCCCCCTCACCCTCAGTGTATTCCCGTCTCCCATTCACCCTCATTATGTTCCTGACCCCGTCTCCCCCTCACCCTCAGTGTGTTCCTGTCTCCCCCTCACCCTCAGTGTGTTCCTGACCCCGTCTCCCCCTCACCCTCAGTGTGTTCCTGACCCCGACTCCCCCTCACCCTCTGTGTCTTCCTGTCTCCCCCTCACCCTCAGTGTGTTCCTGACCCCGTCTCTCCCTCACCCTCAGTGTGTTCCCGTCTCCCCCTCACCCTCAGTATGTTCCTGACCCCGTCTCCCCCTCACCCTCAGTGTGTTCCTGACACCGTCTCCCCCTCACCCTCAGTGTGTTCCTGTCTCCCCCTCACCCTCAGTGTGTTCCTGACCCCGTCTCCCCCTCACCCTCAGTGTGTTCCCGTCTCCCCCCTCCCCCTCACCCTCAGTGTGTTCCCGTCTCCCCCTCACCCTCAGTGTGTTCCTGACCCCGTCTCCCCCTCACCCTCAGTGTGTTCCTGACCCCGTCTCCCCCTCACCCTCAGTGTGTTCCTGTCTCCCCCTCACCCTCAGTGTGTTCCTGTCTCCCCCTCACTCTCAGTGTGTTCCTGACCCCGTCTCCCCCTCCCCCTCACCCTCAGCGTGTTCCTGACCCCGTCTCCCCCTCCCCCTCACCCTCAGTGTGTTCCTGACCCCGTCTCCCCCTCACCCTCAGTGTGTTCCTGTCTCCCCCCTCACCCTCAGTGTGTTCCTGACCCTGTCTCCCCCTCACCCTCAGTGTGTTCCCGTCTCCCCCTCACCCTCAGTGTGTTCCTGACCCCGTCTCCCCCTCACCCTCAGTGTGTTCCTGACCCCGTCTCCCCCTCACCCTCAGTGTGTTCCTGACCCCGTCTCCCCCTCACCCTCACCCTCAGTGTGTTCCTGACCCCGTCTCCCCCTCACCCTCAGTGTGTTCCTGTCTCCCCCTCACCCTCAGTGTGTTCCTGTCTCCCCCTCACCCTCAGTGTGTTCCCGTCTCCCCCTCACCCTCAGTGTGTTCCTGTCTCCCCCTCACCCTCAGTGTGTACCTGACCCTGTCTCCCCCTCACACTCAGTGTGTTCCCATCTCCCCCTCACCCTCACCCTCAGTGTGTTCCTGACCCCGTCTCCCCCTCACCTTCAGTGTGTTCCTGTCTCCCCCTCACCCTCAGTGTGTTCCTGACCCCGTCTCCCCCCTCACCCTCAGTGTGTTCCCGTCTCCCCCTCACCCTCAGTGTGTTCCTGTCTCCCCCTCACCCTCAGTGTGTTCCCGTCTCCCCCTCACCCTCAGTATGTTCCTGACCCCGTCTCCCCCTCACCCTCAGTGTGTTCCTGTCTCCCCCTCACCCTCAGTGTGTTCCTGACCCCGTCTCCCCCTCTCCCTCAGTGTGTTCCCGTCTCCCCCTCACCCTCAGTGTGTTCCTGTCTCCCCCTCACCCTCAGTGTGTTCCTGTCTCCCCCTCACCCTCAGTGTGTTCCCGTCTCCCCCTCACCCTCAGTGTGTTCCTGACCCCATCTCCCCCTCACCCTCAGTGTGTTCCTGTCTCCCCCTCACCCTCAGTGTGTTCCTGACCCCGTCTCCCCCTCACCCTCAGTGTGTTCCTGTCTCCCTCTCACTCTCAGTGTGTTCCTGACCCCGTCTCCCCCTCACCCTCAATGTGTTCCTGACCCCGTCTCCCACTCTCCCTCAGTGTGTTCCTGACCCCGTCTCCCCCTCACCCTCAGTGTGTTCCTGACCCCGTCTCCCCCTCACCCTCAGTGTGTTCCTGTCTCCCCCTCCCCCTCAGTGTGTTCCTGACCCCGTTTCCCCCTCACCCTCAGTGTGTTCCTGATCCCGTCTCCCCCTCACCCTCAGTGTGTTCCTGACCCCCGTCTCCCCCTCACCCTCAGTGTGTTCCTGACCCCGTCTCCCCCTCACCCTCAGTGTGTTCCTGTCTCCCCCTCACCCTCAGTGTGTTCCTGTCTCTCCCTCACCCTCAGTGTGTTCCCGTCTCCCCCTCACCCTCAGTGTGTTCCTGACCCCGTCTCCCCCTCACCCTCAGTGTGTTCCTGTCTCCCCCTCACCCTCAGTGTGTTCCTGACCCCGTCTCCCCCTCACCCTCAGTGTGTTCCTGACCCCGTCTCCCCCTCACCCTCAGTGTGTTCCTGTCTCCCCCTCACCCTCAGTGTGTTCCTGACCCCGTCTCCCTCTTACCCTCAGTGTGTTCCTGACCCCGTCTCCCCCTCACCCTCAGTGTGTTCCTGACCCCGTCTCCCCCTCACCCTCAGTGTGTTCCTGTCTCCCCCTCACCCTCAGTGTGTTCCCGTCTCCCCCTCACCCTCAGTGTGTTCCTGACCCCGTCTCCCCCTCACCCTCAGTATGTTCCTGACCCCGTCTCCCCCTCACCCTCAGTGTGTTCCTGGCCCCGTCTCCCCCTCACCCTCAGTGTGTTCCTGACCCCGTCTCCCCCTCACCCTCAGTGTGTTCCTGACCCCGTCTCCCCCTCACCCTCAGTGTGTTCCTGTCTCCCCCTCACCCTCAGTGTGTTTCTGACACCGTCTCCCCCTCACCCTCAGTATGTTCCTGACCCCGTCTCCCCCTCACCCTCAGTGTGTTCCTGTCTCCCCCTCACCCTCAGTGTGTTCCTGAACCCGTCTCCCCCTCACCCTCAGTGTGTTCCTGAACCCGTCTCCCCCTCACCCTCAGTGTGTTCCTGACCCCGTCTCCCCCTCACCCTCAGTGTGTTCCTGACCCTGTCTCCCCCTCACCCTCAGTGTGTTCCTGTCTCCCCCTCACCCTCAGTGTGTTCCCGTCTCCCCCTCACCCTCAGTGTGTTCCTGACCCCGTCTCCCCCTCACCCTCAGTATGTTCCTGACCCCGTCTCCCCCTCACCCTCAGTGTGTTCCTGTCTCCCCCTCACCCTCAGTATGTTCCTGACCCCATCTCCCCCTCACCCTCAGTGTGTTCCTGTCTCCCCCTCACCCTCAGTGTGTTCCTGACCCCGTCTCCCCCTCACCCTCAGTGTGTTCCCGTCTCCCCCTCACCCTCAGTGTGTTCCTGACCCCGTCTCCCCCTCACCCTCAGTGTGTTCCTGACCCCGTCTCCCCCTCACCCTCAGTGTGTTCCTGACCCCGTCTCCCCCTCACCCTCAGTGTGTTCCGGACCCCGTCTCCCCCTCACCCTCAGTGTGTTCCTGACCCCGTCTCCCCCTCACCCTCAGTGTGTTCCCGTCTCCCCCTCACCCTCAGTGTGTTCCTGAACCCGTCTCCCCCTCACCCTCAGTATGTTCCTGACACCGTCTCCCCCTCACCCTCAGTGTATTCCCGTCTCCCCCTCACCCTCATTGTGTTCCTGTCTCCCCCTCACCCTCAGTGTGTTCCTGTCTCCCCCTCACCCTCAGTGTATTCCCGTCTCCCATTCACCCTCATTATGTTCCTGACCCCGTCTCCCCCCTCACCCTCAGTGTGTTCCTGTCTCCCCCTCACCCTCAGTGTGTTCCTGACCCCGTCTCCCCCTCACCCTCAGTGTGTTCCTGACCCCGACTCCCCCTCACCCTCTGTGTCTTCCTGTCTCCCCCTCACCCTCAGTGTGTTCCTGACCCCGTCTCTCCCTCACCCTCAGTGTGTTCCCGTCTCCCCCTCACCCTCAGTATGTTCCTGACCCCGTCTCCCCCTCACCCTCAGTGTGTTCCTGACACCGTCTCCCCCTCACCCTCAGTGTGTTCCTGTCTCCCCCTCACCCTCAGTGTGTTCCTGACCCCGTCTCCCCCTCACCCTCAGTGTGTTCCCGTCTCCCCCTCCCCCTCACCCTCAGTGTGTTCCCGTCTCCCCCTCACCCTCAGTGTGTTCCTGACCCCGTCTCCCCCCTCACCCTCAGTGTGTTCCTGACCCCGTCTCCCCCTCACCCTCAGTGTGTTCCTGTCTCCCCCTCACCCTCAGTGTGTTCCTGTCTCCCCCTCACTCTCAGTGTGTTCCTGACCCCGTCTCCCCCTCCCCCTCACCCTCAGCGTGTTCCTGACCCCGTCTCCCCCTCCCCCTCACCCTCAGTGTGTTCCTGACCCCGTCTCCCCCTCACCCTCAGTGTGTTCCTGTCTCCCCCTCACCCTCAGTGTGTTCCTGACCCTGTCTCCCCCTCACCCTCAGTGTGTTCCTGTCTCCCCCTCACCCTCAGTGTGTTCCTGACCCCGTCTCCCCCTCACCCTCAGTGTGTTCCTGACCCCGTCTCCCCCTCACCCTCAGTGTGTTCCTGACCCCGTCTCCCCCTCACCCTCACCCTCAGTGTGTTCCTGACCCCGTCTCCCCCTCACCCTCAGTGTGTTCCTGTCTCCCCCTCACCCTCAGTGTGTTCCTGTCTCCCCCTCACCCTCAGTGTGTTCCCGTCTCCCCCTCACCCTCAGTGTGTTCCTGTCTCCCCCTCACCCTCAGTGTGTACCTGACCCTGTCTCCCCCTCACACTCAGTGTGTTCCCATCTCCCCCTCACCCTCACCCTCAGTGTGTTCCTGACCCCGTCTCCCCCTCACCTTCAGTGTGTTCCTGTCTCCCCCTCACCCTCAGTGTGTTCCTGACCCCGTCTCCCCCTCACCCTCAGTGTGTTCCCGTCTCCCCCTCACCCTCAGTGTGTTCCTGTCTCCCCCTCACCCTCAGTGTGTTCCTGACCCCGTCTCCACCTCACCCTCAGTGTGTTCCTGACCCCGTCTCCCCCTCCCCCTCACCCTCAGTGTGTTCCCGTCTCCCCCTCACCCTCAGTGTGTTCCTGTCTCCCCCTCACCCTCAGTGTGTTCCCGTCTCCCCCTCACCCTCAGTGTGTTCCCGTCTCCCCCTCACCCTCAGTGTGTTCCTTTCTCCCCCTCACCCTCAGTGTGTTCCTGTCTCCCCCCTCACCCTCAGTGTGTTCCCGTCTCCCCCTCACCCTCAGTGTGTTCCTGTCTCCCCCTCACCCTCAGTGTGTTCCTGACCCCGTCTCCCCCTCACTCTCAGTGTGTTCCTGTCTCCCCCTCACCCTCAGTGTGTTCCTGACCCCGTCTTCCCCTCACCCTCAGTGTGTTCCTGACCCCGTCTCCCCCTCACCCTCAGTGTGTTCCCGTCTCCCCCTCACCCTCAGTGTGTTCCTGACCCCGTCTCCCCCTCACCCTCAGTGTGTTCCCGTCCTCCCCTCACCCTCAGTGTGTTCCTGTCTCCCCCTCACCCTCAGTGTGTTCCTGACCCTTGTCTCCCCCTCACCCTCAGTGTGTTCCCGTCTCCCCCTCACCCTCAGTGTGTTCCTGTCTCCCCCTCACCCTCAGTGTGTTCCTGACCCCGTCTCCCCCTCACCCTCAGTGTGTTCCCGTCTCCCCCTCACCCTCAGTGTGTTCCTGACCCCGTCTCCCCCTCACCCTCAGTGTGTTCCTGACCCCGTCTCCCCCTCACCCTCAGTGTGTTCCTGACCCCGTCTCCCCCTCACCCTCAGTGTGTTCCTGACCCCGTCTCCCCCTCACCCTCAGTGTGTTCCTGACCCCGTCTCCCCCTCACCCTCAGTGTGTTCCCCGTCTCCCCCTCACCCTCAGTGTGTTCCTGAACCCGTCTCCCCCTCACCCTCAGTGTGTTCCTGTCTCCCCCTCACCCTCAGTGTATTCCCGTCTCCCCCTCACCCTCATTGTGTTCCTGTCTCCCCCTCACCCTCAGTGTGTTCCTGTCTCCCCCTCACCCTCAGTGTATTCCCGTCTCCCATTCACCCTCATTATGTTCCTGACCCCGTCTCCCCCCTCACCCTCAGTGTGTTCCTGTCTCCCCCTCACCCTCAGTGTGTTCCTGACCCCGTCTCCCCCTCACCCTCAGTGTGTTCCTGACCCCAACTCCCCCTCACCCTCTGTGTCTTCCTGTCTCCACCTCACCCTCAGTGTGTTCCTGACCCCGTCTCTCCCTCACCCTCAGTGTGTTCCCGTCTCCCCCTCACCCTCAGTATGTTCCTGACCCCGTCTCCCCCTCACCCTCAGTGTGTTCCCGTCTCCCCCTCACCCTCAGTATGTTCCTGACCCCGTCTCCCCCTCACCCTCAGTGTGTTCCTGTCTCCCCCTCACCCTCAGTGTGTTCCTGACCCCGTCTCCCCCTCTCCCTCAGTGTGTTCCCGTCTCCCCCTCACCCTCAGTGTGTTCCTGTCTCCCCCTCACCCTCAGTGTGTTCCTGTCTCCCCCTCACCCTCAGTGTGTTCCCGTCTCCCCCTCACCCTCAGTGTGTTCCTGACCCCATCTCCCCCTCACCCTCAGTGTGTTCCTGTCTCCCCCTCACCCTCAGTGTGTTCCTGACCCCGTCTCCCCCTCACCCTCAGTGTGTTCCTGTCTCCCTCTCACTCTCAGTGTGTTCCTGACCCCGTCTCCCCCTCACCCTCAATGTGTTCCTGACCCCGTCTCCCACTCTCCCTCAGTGTGTTCCTGACCCCGTCTCCCCCTCACCCTCAGTGTGTTCCTGACCCCGTCTCCCCCTCACCCTCAGTGTGTTCCTGTCTCCCCCTCCCCCTCAGTGTGTTCCTGACCCCGTTTCCCCCTCACCCTCAGTGTGTTCCTGACCCCGTCTCCCCCTCACCCTCAGTGTGTTCCTGACCCCGTCTCCCCCTCACCCTCAGTGTGTTCCTGACCCCGTCTCCCCCCCTCACCCTCAGTGTGTTCCTGTCTCCCCCTCACCCTCAGTGTGTTCCTGTCTCCCCCTCACCCTCAGTGTGTTCCCGTCTCCCCCTCACCCTCAGTGTGTTCCTGACCCCGTCTCCCCCTCACCCTCAGTGTGTTCCTGTCTCCCCCTCACCCTCAGTGTGTTCCTGACCCCGTCTCCCCCTCACCCTCAGTGTGTTCCTGACCCCGTCTCCCCCTCACCCTCAGTGTGTTCCTGTCTCCCCCCTCACCCTCAGTGTGTTCCTGACCCCGTCTCCCTCTTACCCGCAGTGTGTTCCTGACCCCGTCTCCCCCTCACCCTCAGTGTGTTCCTGACCCCGTCTCCCCCTCACCCTCAGTGTGTTCCCGTCTCCCCCTCACCCTCAGTGTGTTCCCGTCTCCCCCTCACCCTCAGTGTGTTCCTGACCCCGTCTCCCCCTCACCCTCAGTGTGTTCCTGACCCCGTCTCCCCCTCACCCTCAGTGTGTTCCTGACCCCGTCTCCCCCTCACCCTCAGTGTGTTCCTGTCTCCCCCTCACCCTCAGTGTGTTTCTGACACCGTCTCCCCCTCACCCTCAGTATGTTCCTGACCCCGTCTCCCCCTCACCCTCAGTGTGTTCCTGTCTCCCCCTCACCCTCAGTGTGTTCCTGAACCCGTCTCCCCCTCACCCTCAGTGTGTTCCTGACCCCGTCTCCCCCTCACCCTCAGTGTGTTCCTGACCCCGTCTCCCCCTCACCCTCAGTGTGTTCCTGACCCTGTCTCCCCCTCACCCTCAGTGTGTTCCTGTCTCCCCCTCACCCTCAGTGTGTTCCCGTCTCCCCCTCACCCTCAGTGTGTTCCTGACCCCGTCTCCCCCTCACCCTCAGTATGTTCCTGACCCCGTCTCCCCCTCACCCTCAGTGTGTTCCTGTCTCCCCCTCACCCTCACTATGTTCCTGACCCCATCTCCCCCTCACCCTCAGTGTGTTCCTGTCTCCCCCTCACCCTCAGTGTGTTCCTGACCCCGTCTCCCCCTCACCCTCAGTGTGTTCCCGTCTCCCTCTCACCCTCAGTGTGTTCCTGACCCCGTCTCCCCCTCACCCTCAGTGTGTTCCCAGTGTGTTCCTGACCCCGTCTCCCCCTCACCCTCAGTGTGTTCCTGACCCCGTCTCCCCCTCACCCTCAGTGTGTTCCTGACCCCGTCTCCCCCTCACCCTCAGTGTGTTCCTGACCCCGTCTCCCCCTCACCCTCAGTGTGTTCCCGTCTCCCCCTCACCCTCAGTGTGTTCCTGAACCCGTCTCCCCCTCACCCTCAGTGTGTTCCTGTCTCCCCCTCACCCTCAGTGTATTCCCGTCTCCCCCTCACCCTCATTGTGTTCCTGTCTCCCCCTCACCCTCAGTGTGTTCCTGTCTCCCCTCACCCTCAGTGTATTCCCGTCTCCCATTCACCCTCATTATGTTCCTGACCCCGTCTCCCCCTCACCCTCAGTGTGTTCTGTCTCCCCCTCACCCTCAGTGTGTTCCTGACCCCGTCTCCCCCTCACCCTCAGTGTGTTCCTGACCCCGACTCCCCCTCACCCTCTGTGTCTTCCTGTCTCCCCCTCACCCTCAGTGTGTTCCTGACCCCGTCTCCCCCTCTCCCTCAGTGTGTTCCCGTCTCCCCCTCACCCTCAGTGTGTTCCTGTCTCCCCCTCACCCTCAGTGTGTTCCCGTCTCCCCCTCACCCTCAGTGTGTTCCCGTCTCCCCCTCACCCTCAGTGTGTTCCTGACCCCATCTCCCCCTCACCCTCAGTGTGTTCCTGTCTCCCCCTCACCCTCAGTGTGTTCCTGACCCCGTCTCCCCCTCACCCTCAGTGTGTTCCTGTCTCCCTCTCACTCTCAGTGTGTTCCTGACCCCGTCTCCCCCTCACCCTCAATGTGTTCCTGACCCCGTCTCCCACTCTCCCTCAGTGTGTTCCTGACCCCGTCTCCCCCTCACCCTCAGTGTGTTCCTGACCCCGTCTCCCCCTCACCCTCAGTGTGTTCCTGTCTCCCCCTCCCCCTCAGTGTGTTCCTGACCCCGTTTCCCCCTCACCCTCAGTGTGTTCCTGACCCCGTCTCCCCCCTCACCCTCAGTGTGTTCCTGACCCCGTCTCCCCCTCACCCTCAGTGTGTTCCTGACCCCGTCTCCCCCTCACCCTCAGTGTGTTCCTGTCTCCCCCTCACCCTCAGTGTGTTCCTGTCTCCCCCTCACCCTCAGTGTGTTCCCGTCTCCCCCTCACCCTCAGTGTGTTCCTGACCCCGTCTCCCCCTCACCCTCAGTGTGTTCCTGTCTCCCCCTCACCCTCAGTGTGTTCCTGACCCCGTCTCCCCCTCACCCTCAGTGTGTTCCTGACCCCGTCTCCCCCTCACCCTCAGTGTGTTCCTGTCTCCCCCTCACCCTCAGTGTGTTCCTGACCCCGTCTCCCTCTTACCCGCAGTGTGTTCCTGACCCCGTCTCCCCCTCACCCTCAGTGTGTTCCTGACCCCGTCTCCCCCTCACCCTCAGTGTGTTCCTGTCTCCCCCTCACCCTCAGTGTGTTCCTGTCTCCCCCTCACCCTCAGTGTGTTCCCGTCTCCCCCTCAACCTCAGTGTGTTCCTGACCCCGTCTCCCCCTCACCCTCAGTATGTTCCTGACCCCGTCTCCCCCTCACCCTCAGTGTGTTCCTGGCCCCGTCTCCCCCTCACCCTCAGTGTGTTCCTGACCCCGTCTCCCCCTCACCCTCAGTGTGTTCCTGACCCCGTCTCCCCTCACCCTCAGTGTGTTCCTGTCTCCGCCTCACCCTCAGTGTGTTCCTGACACCGTCTCCCCCTCACCCTCAGTATGTTCCTGACCCCGTCTCCCCCTCACCCTCAGTGTGTTCCTGTCTCCCCCTCACCCTCAGTGTGTTCCTGAACCCGTCTCCCCTCACCCTCAGTGTGTTCCTGACCCCGTCTCCCCCTCACCCTCAGTGTGTTCCTGACCCCGTCTCCCCCTCACCCTCAGTGTGTTCCTGACCCCGTCTCCCCCTCACCCTCAGTGTGTTCCTGTCTCCCCCTCACCCTCAGTGTGTTCCCGTCTCCCCTCACCCTCAGTGTGTTCCTGACCCCGTCTCCCCCTCACCCTCAGTATGTTCCTGACCCCGTCTCCCCCTCACCCTCAGTGTGTTCCTGTCTCCCCCTCACCCTCAGTATGTTCCTGACCCCGTCTCCCCCTCACCCTCAGTGTGTTCCTGTCTCCCCCTCACCCTCAGTGTGTTCCTGTCTCCCCCTCACCCTCAGTGTGTTCCTGACCCCGTCTCCCCCTCACCCTCATTATGTTCCTGACCCCGTCTCCCCCTCACCCTCAGTGTGTTCCTGTCTCCCCCTCACCCTCAGTGTGTTCCTGACCCCGTCTGCCCCTCACCCTCAGTGTGTTCCTGTCTCCCCCTCACCCTCAGTGTGTTCCTGACCCCGTCTCCCCCTCACCCTCAGTGTGTTCCTGTCTCCCCCTCACCCTCAGTGTGTTCCTGACACCGTCTCCCCCTCTCCCTCAGTGTGTTCCTGTCTCCCCCTCACCCTCAGTGTGTTCCTGTCTCCCCCTCACCCTCAGTGTGTTCCTGACCCCATCTCCCCCTCACCCTCAGTGTGTTCCTGTCTCCCCCTCACCCTCAGTGTGTTCCTGACCCCGTCTCCCCCTCACCCTCAGTGTGTTCCTGACCCCCGTCTCCCCCTCACCCTCAGTGTGTTCCCGTCTCCCCCTCACCCTCAGTGTGTTCCTGACCCCGTCTCCCCCTCACCCTCAGTGTGTTCCCGTCTCCCCCTCACCCTCAGTGTGTTCCCGTCTCCCCCTCACCCTCAGTTGTGTTACCGTCTCCCCCTCCCCTCAGTGTGTTGCTGTCTCCCCCTCACCCTCAGTGTGTTCCTGTCTCCCCCTCACCCTCAGTGTGTTCCCGTCTCCCCCTCACCCTCAGTGTGTTCCTGTCTCCCCCTCACCCTCAGTGTGTTCCTGTCTCCCCCTCACCCTCAGTGTGTTCCCGTCTCCCCCTCACCCTCAGCCTGACCCTAACCACTGAACCGACCCCATCTCCCCCTCACCCTCAGTGTGTTCCTGTCTCCCCCTCACCCTCAGTGTGTTCCTGACCCCGTCTCCCCCTCACCCTCAGTGTGTTCCAGACCCTCTAACCACTGAACTGACCCCGTCTCCCCCTCACCCTCAGCGTGTTCCACACCCTCTAACCACTGAACTGACCCCGTCTCCCCCTCACCCTCAGTGTGTTCCAGACCCTGTCTCCCCCTCACCCTCAGTGTGTTCCAGACCCTCTAACCACTGAACTGACCCCGTCTCCCCCTCACCCTCAGTGTGTTCCCGTCTCGCCCTCACCCTCAGTGTGTTCCAGTCCCTGTCTCCCCCTCACCCTCAGTGTGTTCCAGACCCTGTCTCCCCCTCACCCTCAGTGTGTTCCAGTCCCTGTCTCCCCCTCACCCTCAGTGTGTTCCAGTCCCTGTCTCCCCCTCACCCTCAGTATGTTCCTGACCCCGTCTCCCCCTCACCCTCAGTGTGTTCCTGACCCCGTCTCCCCCTCACCCTCAGTGTGTTCCTGTCTCCCCCTCACCCTCAGTGTGTTCCTGACCCCGTCTCCCCCTCACCCTCAGTGTGTTCCAGACCCTGTCTCCCCCTCACCCTCAGTGTGTTCCAGACCCTCTAACCACTGATCTGACCCCGTCTCCCCCTCACCCTCAGTGTGTTCCAGACCCTGTCTCCCCCTCACCCTCAGTGTGTTCCTGACCCTGTCTCCCCCTCACCCTCAGTGTGTTCCACACCCTCTAACCACTGAACTGACCCCATCTCCCCCTCACCCTCAGTGTGTTCCAGACCCTGTCTCCCCCTCACCCTCAGTGTGTTCCAGACCCTCTAACCACTGAACTGACCCCGTCTCCCCCTCACCCTCAGTGTGTTCCAGACCCTCTAACCACTGAACTGACCCCGTCTCCCCCTCACCCTCAGCGTGTTCCACACCCTCTAACCACTGAACTGACCCCATCTCCCCCTCACCCTCAGTGTGTTCCAGACCCTTTCTCCCCCTCACCCTCAGTGTGTTCCAGACCCTCTAACCACTGAACTGACCCCGTCTCCCCCTCACCCTCAGTGTGTTCCAGTCCCTGTCTCCCCCTCACCCTCAGTGTGTTCCAGACCCTCTAACCACTGAACTGACCCCGTCTCCCCCTCACCCTCAGTGTGTTCCAGTCCCTGTCTCCCCCTCACCCTCAGTGTGTTCCAGACCCTCTAACCACTGAACTGACCCCGTCTCCCCCTCACCCTCAGTGTGTTCCCGTCTCGCCCTCACCCTCAGTGTATTCCTGACCGCGTCTCCCCCTCACCCTCATTGTGTTCCTGACCCTCTAACCACTGAACTGACCCCGTCTCCCCCTCACCCTCAGTGTGTTCCAGAACCTCTAACCACTGAACTGACCCCGTCTCCCCCTCACCCTCAGTGTGTTCCCGTCTCGCCCTCACCCTCAGTGTATTCCTGACCGCGTCTCCCCCTCCCCCTCAGTGTGTTCCAGTCCCTGTCTCCCCCTCACCCTCAGTGTGTTCCAGTCCCTGTCTCCCCCTCACCCTCAGTATGTTCCTGACCCCGTCTCCCCCTCACCCTCAGTGTGTTCCTGTCTCCCCCTCACCCTCAGTGTGTTCCTGACCCCGTCTCCCTCTTACCCTCAGTGTGTTCCTGACCCCGTCTCCCCCTCACCCTCAGTGTGTTCCTGACCCCGTCTCCCCCTCACCCTCAGTGTGTTCCTGTCTCCCCCTCACCCTCAGTGTGTTCCCGTCTCCCCCTCACCCTCAGTGTGTTCCTGACCCCATCTCCCCCTCACCCTCAGTATGTTCCTGACCCCGTCTCCCCCTCACCCTCAGTGTGTTCCTGGCCCCGTCTCCCCCTCACCCTCAGTGTGTTCCTGACCCCGTCTCCCCCTCACCCTCAGTGTGTTCCTGACCCCGTCTCCCCCTCACCCTCAGTGTGTTCCTGTCTCCCCCTCACCCTCAGTGTGTTCCTGACACCGTCTCCCCCTCACCCTCAGTATGTTCCTGACCCCGTCTCCCCCCCTCACCCTCAGTGTGTTCCTGTCTCCCCCTCACCCTCAGTGTGTTCCTGAACCCGTCTCCCCCTCACCCTCAGTGTGTTCCTGACCCCGTCTCCCCCTCACCCTCAGTGTGTTCCTGACCCCGTCTCCCCCTCACCCTCAGTGTGTTCCTGACCCCGTCTCCCCCTCACCCTCAGTGTGTTCCTGTCTCCCCCTCACCCTCAGTGTGTTCCCGTCTCCCCCTCACCCTCAGTGTGTTCCTGACCCCGTCTCCCCCTCACCCTCAGTATGTTCCTGACCCCGTCTCCCCCTCACCCTCAGTGTGTTCCTGTCTCCCCCTCACCCTCAGTATGTTCCTGACCCCGTCTCCCCCTCACCCTCAGTGTGTTCCTGTCTCCCCCTCACCCTCAGTGTGTTCCTGTCTCCCCCCTCACCCTCAGTGTGTTCCTGACCCCGTCTCCCCCTCACCCTCAGTATGTTCCTGACCCCGTCTCCCCCCTCACCCTCAGTGTGTTCCTGTCTCCCCCTCACCCTCAGTGTGTTCCTGACCCCGTCTGCCCCTCACCCTCAGTGTGTTTCCTGTCTCCCCCTCACCCTCAGTGTGTTCCTGACCCCGTCTCCCCCTCACCCTCAGTGTGTTCCTGTCTCCCCCTCACCCTCAGTGTGTTCCTGACACCGTCTCCCCCTCACCCTCAGTGTGTTCCTGACCCCGTCTCCCCCTCACCCTCAGTGTGTTCCTGTCTCCCCCTCACCCTCAGTGTGTTCCTGACCCCGTCTCCCCCTCACCCTCAGTGTGTTCCTGTCTCCCCCTCACCCTCAGTGTGTTCCTGACCCCGTCTCCCCCTCACCCTCAGTGTGTTCCTGACCCCGTCTCCCCCTCACCCTCAGTGTGTTCCCGTCTCCCCCTCACCCTCAGTGTGTTCCTGACCCCGTCTCCCCCTCACCCTCAGTGTGTTCCCGTCTCCCCCTCACCCTCAGTGTGTTCCCGTCTCCCCCTCACCCTCAGTTGTGTTACCGTCTCCCCCTCCCCTCAGTGTGTTCCTGTCTCCCCCCTCACCCTCAGTGTGTTCCTGTCTCCCCCTCACCCTCAGTGTGTTCCCGTCTCCCCCCTCACCCTCAGTGTGTTCCTGTCTCCCCCTCACCCTCAGTGTGTTCCTGTCTCCCCCTCACCCTCAGTGTGTTCCCGTCTCCCCCTCACCCTCAGTGTGTTCCTGACCCTAACCACTGAACCGACCCCATCTCCCCCTCACCCTCAGTGTGTTCCTGTCTCCCCCTCACCCTCAGTGTGTTCCTGTCTCCCCCTCACCCTCAGTGTGTTCCTGACCGTCTCCCCCTCACCCTCAGTGTGTTCCTGTCTCCCCCTCACCCTCAGTGTGTTCCTGACCCCGTCTCCCCCTCACCCTCAGTGTGTTCCAGACCCTCTAACCACTGAACTGACCCCGTCTCCCCCTCACCCTCAGCGTGTTCCACACCCTCTAACCACTGAACTGACCCCGTCTCCCCCTCACCCTCAGTGTGTTCCAGACCCTGTCCTCCCCCCTCACCCTCAGTGTGTTCCAGACCCTCTAACCACTGAACTGACCCCGTCTCCCCCTCACCCTCAGTGTGTTCCCGTCTCGCCCTCACCCTCAGTGTGTTCCAGTCCCTGTCTCCCCCTCACCCTCAGTGTGTTCCAGACCCTGTCTCCCCCTCACCCTCAGTGTGTTCCAGTCCCTGTCTCCCTCTCACCCTCAGTGCGTTCCAGTCCCTGTCTCCCCCTCACCCTCAGTATGTTCCTGACCCCGTCTCCCCCTCACCCTCAGTGTGTTCCTGACCCCGTCTCCCCCCTCACCCTCAGTGTGTTCCTGTCTCCCCCTCACCCTCAGTGTCTTCCTGACCCCGTCTCCCCCTCACCCTCAGTGTGTTCCAGGACCCTGTCTCCCCCTCACCCTCAGTGTGTTCCAGACCCTCTAACCACTGATCTGACCCCGTCTCCCCCTCACCCTCAGTGTGTTCCAGACCCTGTCTCCCCCTCACCCTCAGTGTGTTCCTGACCCTGTCTCCCCCTCACCCTCAGTGTGTTCCACACCCTCTAACCACTGAACTGACCCCATCTCCCCCTCACCCTCAGTGTGTTCCAGACCCTGTCTCCCCCTCACCCTCAGTGTGTTCCAGACCCTCTAACCACTGAACTGACCCCGTCTCCCCCTCACCCTCAGTGTGTTCCAGACCTCTAACCACTGAACTGACCCCGTCTCCCCCTCACCCTCAGCGTGTTCCACACCCTCTAACCACTGAACTGACCCCATCTCCCCCTCACCCTCAGTGTGTTCCAGACCCTTTCTCCCCCTCACCCTCAGTGTGTTCCAGACCCTCTAACCACTGAACTGACCCCCGTCTCCCCCTCACCCTCAGTGTGTTCCAGACCCTCTAACCACTGAACTGACCCCGTCTCCCCCTCACCCTCAGTGTGTTCCCGTCTCGCCCTCACCCTCAGTGTATTCCTGACCGCGTCTCCCCCTCACCCTCATTGTGTTCCTGACCCTCTAACCACTGAACTGACCCCGTCTCCCCCTCACCCTCAGTGTGTTCCAGAACCTCTAACCACTGAACTGACCCCGTCTCCCCCTCACACCTCAGTGTGTTCCCATCTCGCCCTCACCCTCAGTGTATTCCTGACCGCGTCTCCCCCTCCCCCTCAGTGTGTTCCAGTCCCTGTCTCCCCCTCACCCTCAGTGTGTTCCAGTCCCTGTCTCCCCCTCACCCTCAGTATGTTCCTGACCCCCGTCTCTCCCTCACCCTCAGTGTGTCCCTGTCTCCCCCTCCCCCTCAGTGTGTTCCTGACCCCGTCTCCCCCTCACCCTCAGTGTGTTCCAGACCCTCTAACCACTGAACTGACCCCGTCTCCCCCCTCACCGTCAGCGTGTTCCACACCCTCTAACCACTGAAATGACCCCGTCTCCCCCTCACCCTCAGTGTGTTCCAGACCCTGTCTCCCCCTCACCCTCAGTGTGTTCCAGACCCTCTAACCACTGAACTGACCCCCGTCTCCCCCTCACCCTCAGTGTGTTCCAGACCCTGTCTCCCCCTCACCCTCAGTGTGTTCCTGACCCTGTCTCCCCCTCACCCTCAGTGTGTTCCAGACCCTCTAACCACTGAACTGACCCCGTCTCCCCCTCACCCTCAGTGTGTTCCAGACCCTCTAACCACTGAACTGACCCCGTCTCCCCCTCACCCTCAGCGTGTTCCACACCCTCTAACCACTGAACTGACCACGTCTCCCCCTCACCCTCAGCGTGTTCCACACCCTCTAACCACTGAACTGACCCCGTCTCCCCCTCACCCTCAGTGTGTTCCAGACCCTGTCTCCCCCTCACCCTCAGTGTGTTCCTGACCCTCTAACCACTGAACTGACCCCGTCTCCCCCTCACTCTCAGTGTGTTCCACACCCTCTAACCCCTGAACTGACCGCGTCTCCCCCTCACCCTCAGTGTGTTCCTGACCCTCTACCACTAAACTCACCCCGTCTCCCCCTCACCCTCAGTGTGTTCCAGACCCTGTCTCCCCCTCACCCTCAGTGTGTTCCTGACCCTAACCACGGAACTGACCCCGTCTCCCCCTCACCCTCAGTGTGTTCCCGTCTCGCCCTCACCCTCAGCGTGTTCCTGACCCCGTCTCCCCCCTCACCCTCAGTGTGTTCCACACCCTCTAACCACTGAACTGACCCCGTCTCCCCCTCACCCTCAGTGTGTTCCTGACCCCGTCTCCCCCTCACCCTCAGTGTGTTCCTGACCCCGTCTCCCCCCTCACCCTCAGTGTGTTCCCATCTCGCCCTCACCCTCAGCGTGTTCCTGACCCCGTCTCCCCCCTCACCCTCAGTGTGTTCCACACCCTCTAACCACTGAACTGACCCCGTCTCCCCCTCACCCTCAGCGTTGTTCCAGACCCTCTAACCCCTGAACTGACCCCGTCTCCCCCTCACCCTCAGTGTGTTCCAGACCCTCGAACCACTGAACTGACCCCGTCTCCCCCTCACCCTCAGTGTGTTCCTGACCCTCTAACCCCTGAACTGACCCCGTCTCCCCCTCACCCTCAGTGTGTTCCACACCCTCTAACCACTGAACTGACCCTGTCTCCCCCTCACCCTCAGTGTGTTCCAGACCCTCTAACCCCTGAACTGACCCTGTCTCCCCCTCACTCTCAGTGTGTTCCTGACCCTCTAACCCCTGAACTGACCCCGTCTCCCCCTCACTCTCAGTGTGTTCCTGACCCTCTAACCCCTGAACTGAACCTGTCTCCCCCTCACCCTCAGCGTGTTCCTGTCTCCCCCTCACCCTCAGTGTGTTCCAGTCCCTCTAACCCCTGAACTGACCCCGTCTCCCCCTCACCCTCAGTGTGTTCCAGTCCCTCTAACCACTGAACTGACCCCGTCTCCCCCTCACCCTCAGTGTGTTCCAGACCCTCTAACCACTGAACTGACCCTGTCTCCCCGTGACCCTCAGTGTGTTCCACACCCTCTAACCCCTGAACTGACCCCATCTCCCCCACACTCTCAGAGTGTTCCAGACCCTAACCCCTGAACTGACCCCGTCTCCCCCACAATCTCAGACAGTGCGTTCCAGATACTAACCACTCGATTGACCCTGTCTCCCCCACACTCTCAGACAGTGCGTTCCAGATCCTAACCACTCGATTGACCCTGTCTCCCCCACACTCTCAGACAGTGCGTTCCAGATCCTAACCACTCGATTGACCCTGTCTCCCCCACACTCTCAGACAGTGCGTTCCAGATACTAACCACTCGATTGACCCTGTCTCCCCCACACTCTCAGACAGTGCGTTCCAGATCCTAACCACTCGATTGACCCTGTCTCCCCCACACTCTCAGACAGTGCGTTCCAGACCCTAACCACTCGATTGACCCTGTCTCCCCCACACTCTCAGACAGTGCGTTCCAGACCCTAACCACTCGATTGACCCTGTCACCCCCACACTCTCAGACAGTGCGGTCCAGACCCTAACCACTCGATTGACCCTGTCTCCCCCACACTCTCAGACAGTGCGTTCCAGATCCTAACCACTCGATTGACCCTGTCTCCCCCACACTCTCAGACAGTGCGTTCCAGACCCTAACCACTCGATTGACCCTGTCTCCCCCACACTCTCAGACAGTGTGTTCCAGACCCTAACCACTCGATTGACCCTGTCTCCCCCACACTCTCAGACAGTGCGTTCCAGATCCTAACCACTCGATTGACCCTGTCTCCCCCACACTCTCAGACAGTGCGTTCCAGACCCTAACCACTCGATTGACCCTGTCTCCCCCACACTCTCAGACAGTGGGTTCCAGACCCTAACCACTCGATTGACCCTGTCTCCCCCACACTCTCAGACAGTGCGTTCCAGACCCTAACCACTTGATTGACTCTGTCTCCCCCACACTCTCAGACAGTGCGTTCCAGATCCTAACCACTCGATTGACCCTGTCTCCCCCACACTCTCAGACAGTGCGTTCCAGACCCTAACCACTCGATTGACTCTGTCTCCCCCACACTCTCAGACAGTGCGTTCCAGACCCCAACCACTCGATTGACCCTGTCTCCCCGACACTCTCAGACAGTGCGTTCCAGACCCTACCCACTCGATTGACCCTGTCTCCCCCACACTCTCAGACAGTGCGTTCCAGACCCTAACCACTCGATTGACCCTGTCTCCCCCACACTCTCAGACAGTGCGTCCCAGATCCTAACCACTCGATTGACCCTGTCTCCACCACACTCTCAGACAGTGCGTTCCAGACCCTAACCACTCGATTGACCCTGTCTCCCCCACACTCTCAGACAGTGCGTTCCAGACCCTAACCACTTGCTGAGTGAAATAGTTTCTCCTCACTTGGCCGTTGGTTTTTATACCAATCACCTTAAAACTGTGCATCTCTGTTTCTCGATCATTCCACCTTTGGGACCAGTTAACTGCTACTGACTCATGATTTTGCAGACCTCGATCAAATCTCCTCTCAACCTTCTCTTCGCCAGCGAGAGCAGACCCTACTTCTCCAACCTTCATATACTTCCAATAGCGTGGGACCCAGAACTGTACACAAATCTCCAGTGCATACCCCCTCTTCTCCCTAACGTCATAACCTCCTCCAGCCCCTATGTCGCCACCCATCTTCTGTACTTCTGGCTGAAGATTGTTGCGAATGCTTCACCTTATCTGTTGCACTGATGTGCTGGGCTCCTCCATCATTGAGGATGGGGATATTTGTGGAGCCTCCTCCTCCAGTGAGTTGTTTAACTGTCCACCACCATTCACGACTGGATGTGGCAGGACTGCAGAGCTTAGATCTGATCTGTTGGTTGTGGGATCGCTTATCTCTGTCTATCGCTTGCTGTTTGGATGCAAGTAGTCCTGTGTTGTAGCTTCACCAGGTTCACACCTCATCTTTAGGTATGCCTGGTACTGCTCCTGGCATGTCCTCCTGCACTCGTCACTGAACCAGGGTTGACCCCCTGTCTTGATGGTAATGGTAGAGTGGGGGATACGCTGGGCCATGAGGTTACAGATTGTGTTCGAGTACAATTCTGCTGCTGCTGATGGCCCACAGAGCCTCATGGATGCCCAGTCTGGAGTTGCTGGATCAGTTGGAAACCTA
Organism: Isurus oxyrinchus; assembly: GCA_026770705.1. Taxonomy (NCBI): domain Eukaryota; kingdom Metazoa; phylum Chordata; class Chondrichthyes; order Lamniformes; family Lamnidae; genus Isurus; species Isurus oxyrinchus. The sequence goes on from JANJGN010004131.1 coordinate 21,841, forward strand.
TCACAGTTAGCAGGGTGGTAGAGCCACACAACATGATGGAGGCTGTCCTCAGTGTGAAGCTGGGACTGTGTCTCCACAGTGACTGTGAGGTGGTCACTCCTACTGATACCGCCATGGACAGATGTATCTGTGACAGGCAGGTTGGTGAGGGTCAAGTATGTTTCTCCCTGTTGTTGGTTCCCTCACCGCCTGCTCCAGACCCAGTCTAACAGCTCTGTCCTGTAGGACTCCGCCAGCTCGGTCAGTAGTGGTGCTACCGAGTCACTCTTAGTGATGGACACTGAAGTCCCCCCCACCCAGAGTACATTCTGCACCCTCACCACCCTCAGTACTTCCTCCAAGTGGTGTTCACCATGGAGGAGGCACTGATTCACCAGCTGAGGGAATGGGGGCACGTGGTAACCAGCAGGAGGTTTCCTCGCCCATGTTTGACCTGATGCTGTGAGACTTCATGGGGTCCGGAGTCGATGTTGAGGATTCCCAGGGTAACTCCCTCCCGACTGTATCCCACAGTGTCCCCACCTCTGCTGGGCCTGTCCTGCTGGTGGGACAGGACACACCCAGGGATGGGGATGCTGGTGTCTGGGACAATATCTCGCTGTGAACCATGTGGAATTTTACATCAACTGCTTGGTCGACACATCGCACAGAAGGAGGCCATTCTGCCCATCTTGTCCACACCAGTCAACAAAGACCTGACTGCGCGAATCCCATTACCCAGCACTTGGCCCATAGCCCTGGAGTCTGTCAACATCTAAATACTTCTTAAATGTCGGCGCAGACTCGATGGGCTGAAGGACCTCTTCTGCACTGTGATTCAGTGAATGGTAAAAGAGTTTCGGACCCAACCAGCCTTCCAGGCAGCAAGTTCCAAACTCCCACCAAGCTCTGGGTGAAAAAAATTCACCTCCACCCCTCCTGTTGGCCCCCTACCTCTTACCCTAAACCGATAGCCCCTACCTCTTACCCTACCTCTTACCCTACCTCTTACCCTAAACCGATAGCCCCTACCTCTTACCCTACCTCTTACCCTAAACCGATAGCCCCTACCTCTTACCCTACCTCTTACCCTAAACCGATAGCCCCTTCCTCTTACCCTACCTCTTACCCTAAACCGATAGCCCCTACCTCTTACCCTACCTCTTACCCTAAACCGATAGCCCCTGGTTATTGACCCGTCTACTAATGGAAACAATTTTCTTCCTATCCACCCTTTCTATGTCCCTCATAATCTTATCCACCTCGGTCAGGTCACCTCTCCACCTTCGCTCCTCCAAGGCGAGCACCCCCAGCCTGTCCACTGGTGCCATGCTTTTTAATTCCAGATTGATTCACTACATTTAAATTATACCAGCAGCCCTGGGGACCTAGAAACCCATGAGCTGGAAACTTGAGCTGTGGCTGCTGCATTGCTACCACTGTCTCCCCATTGCACTGTCGGAGGGTCAGTACTGAGGGAGTGCTGCACTGTCAGAGGGTCAGTACTGAGGGAGTGCTGCACTGTCAGAGAGTCAGTACTGAGGGAGTGCTGCACCGTCGGAGGTTCAGTACTGAGGGAGTGCTGCACTGTCGGAGGGTCAGTACTGAGGGAGTGCTGCACTGTCGGAGGGTCAGTACTGAGGGAGTGCTGCACTTTCGGAGGGTCAGTATTGAGGGAGTGCTGCACTGTCAGAGGGTCAGGACTGAGGGAGTGCTGCACTCTCAGAGAGTCAGTACTGAGGGAGTGATGCACTGTCAGAGAGTCAGTACTGAGGGAGTGCTGCACTGTTGGAGGGTTAGTACTGAGGGAGTGCTGCACTGTCAGAGGGTCAGTACTGAAGGAGTGCTGCACTGTCGGAGGGTCAGTACTGAGGGAGTGCTACACTGTTGGAGGGTTAGTACTGAGAGAGTGCTGCACTGTCAGAGGGTCAGTACTGAGGGAGTGCTGCACAGTCAGAGTGTCAGTACAGAGGGAGTGCTGCACTGTCGGAGGGTAAGCACGGAGGGTGTGCTGCACTGTCAGAGGGTCAGTACTGAGGGAGTGCTGCACTGTTGGAGGGTCAGCACTGAGGGAGTGCTGCACAGTCGGAGGGTCAGTGCTGAGGGAGTGCTGCACTGTCAGAGGGTCAGTACTGAGGGAGTGCTGCACTGTCGGAGGGTCAGTACTGAGGGAGTGCAGCACAGTCGGAGGGTCAGTACTGAGGGAGTGCTGCACTGTCAGAGGGTCAGTACTGAGGGAGTGCTGCACTGTCAGAGGGTCAGTACTGAGGGAGCGCAGCACTGTCGGAGGGTCAGTACTGAGGGAGTGCTGCACTGTCAGAGGGTCAGTACTGAGGGAGTGCTGCACTGTCAGAGGGTCAGTACTGAGGAAGTGCTGCACAGTCAGAGGGTCAGTGCTGAGGGAGTGCTGCACTGTCGGAGGGTCAGTACTGAGGGAGTGCAGCACTGACGGAGGGTCAGTACTGAGGGAGCGCTGCACTGTCGGAAGGTCAGTACTGAGGGAGTGCTGCACTGTCAGAGGGTTAGTACTGAGGGAGTGCTGCACAGTCAGAGGGTCAGTACTGAGTGAGTGCTGCACTGTCGGAGGGTCAGTACTGAGGGAGTGCTGCACTGTCAGAGGGTCAGTACTGAGGGAGTGCTGCACTGTCAGAGGGTCAGTACTGAAGGAGCTCAGCACTGTCAGAGGGTCAGTACTGAGGGAGTGCTGCACTGTCAGAGGATCAGTACTGAGGGAGTGCTGCACTGTCAGAGGGTCAGTACTGAGGAAGTGCTGCACAGTCAGAGGGTCAGTGCTGAGGGAGTGCTGCACTGTCGGAGGGTCAGTACTGAGGGAGTGCAGCACTGTCGGAGGGTCAGTACTGAGGGACCGCTGCACTGTCGGAAGGTCAGTACTGAGGGAGTGCTGCACTGTCGGAGGGTCAGTACTGAGGGAGTGCTGCACAGTCAGAGGGTCAGTACTGAGTGAGTGCTGCACTGTCGGAGGGTCAGTACTGAGGGAGTGCTGCACTGTCAGAGGGTCAGTACTGAGGGAGTGCAGCACTGTCGGAGGGTCAGTACTGAGGGAGAGCTGCACTGTCGGAGGGTCAGTACTGAGGGAGAGCTGCACTGTCGGAGGGTCAGTACTGAGGGAATGCTGCACTGTCAGAGGGTCAGTACTGAGGGAGTGCTGTACTGTCGGAGGGTCAGTACTGAGGGAGTGCAGCACTGTCAGAGGGTCAGTACTGAGGGAGTGCTGCACTGTCAGAGCGTCAGTACTGAGGGAGTGCTGTACTGTCGGAGGGTCAGTAAAGAGGGAGTGCAGCACTGTCAGAGGGTCAGTACTGAGGGAGAGCTGCACTGTCAGAGGGTCAGTACTGAGTGAGTGCTGCACTGTCGGAGGGTCAGTACTGAGGGAGTGCAGCACTGTCAGAGGGTCAGTACTGAGGGAGTGCTGCACTGTCAGAGGGTCAGTACTGAGGGAGTGCTGTACTGTCAGAGGGTCAGTACTGAGGGAGTGCTGCACTGTCGGAGGGTCAGCACTGAGGGAGAGCTGCACTGTCGGAGGGTCACCACTGAGGAAGTGCTGCACTGTTGGAGGGGTCAGTACTGAGGGAGAGCTGCACTATCGGAGGGTCAGCACTGAGGGAGTGCTGCACTGTCGGAGGGCCAGTGCTGAGGGAGTGCTGCACTGTCAGAGGGTCAGTACTGAGGGAGTGCTGCACTGTCAGAGGGTCAGTAATGAGGGAGTGCTGCACTGTCAGAGGATCAGTACTGAGGGAGTGCAGCACTGTCAGAGGGTCAGTACTGAGGGAGCGCTGCACTGTCAGAGGGTCAGTACTGAGGGAGTGCAGCACTGTCGGAGGGTCAGTACTGAGGGAGTGCTGCACTGTCAGAGGGTCAGTACTGAGGGAGTGCTGCACTGTCGGAGGGTCAGTACTGAGGGAGTGCTGCACTGTCAGAGGGTCAGTACTGAGGGAATGCTGCACTGTCGGAGGGTTAGCACCGAGGGAGTGCTGCACTGTCAGAGGGTCAGTACTGAGGGAGTGCTGCACTGTCGGAGGGTCAGTACTGAGGGAGTGCAGCACTGTCGGAGGGTCAGTACTGAGGGAGTGCAGCACTGTCGGAGGGTCAGTACTGAGGGAGTGCAGCACTGTCGGAGGGTCAGTACTGAGGGAGTGCAGCACTGTTGGAGGGTCAGTACTGAGGGAGTGCTGCACTGTCAGAGGGTCAGTACTGAGGGAGTGCAGCACTGTCGGAGGGTCAGTACTGAGGGAGTGCTGCACTGTCGGAGGGTCAGTACTGAGGGAGTGCTGCACTGTCAGAGGGTCAGTACTGAGGGAATGCTGCACTGTCGGAGGGTTAGCACCGAGGGAGTGCTGCACTGTCAGAGGGTCAGTACTGAGGGAGTGCTGCACTGTCGGAGGGTCAGTACTGAGGGAGTGCAGCACTGTCGGAGGGTCAGTACTGAGGGAGTGCAGCACTGTCGGAGGGTCAGTACTGAGGGAGTGCAGCACTGTCGGAGGGTCAGTACTGAGGGAGTGCAGCACTGTTGGAGGGTCAGTACTGAGGGGGTGCTGCACTGTCAGAGGGTCAGTACTGAGGGAGTGCAGCACTGTCGGAGGGTCAGTACTGAGGGAGTGCTGCACTGTCGGAGGGTCAGTACTGAGGGAGTGCTGCACTGTCTGTCTGGTTTGCACCCCTCCTGTTCATTACTCTTCCTGACTAGCGGTGCCCAGATCTCAGCTCCGGCTCTGACGAGAACTCTGCCTGTGGGGGTGCGGTCCCTCCTGCGCCTCCTGAGCTTTTACTTAACGTCTCTGAGAGTCCTGGATCGGTCCGGGCTCAGGCCCTGATACCTGCAGAAACCCTTCCTGAATGCATTCGGGTCTCAGATGAAGTTTAAACCACTGTCTCCCTCTCTCTCTCTCTCTCTCGGCACCAGGGGATAACTATGTGGCTAACACAGTCCTCCACATCTGCCTCTACTTGAATGTCCTGTTCTCCGTCTTGTCCTGGGTGACAGCCATCCTGCTGCTTCAGCCACGGGTAAGTGAGGGTGGAGACGGAGGGGAGCGAGGGGAGGGAGGGAGTGACAGAGGGGAGCGGAGGCTTTTCACACTCTCTCCGCAGGATGTGGGGCTTCGCTGGCCGGGCCCAGCATTTATCTCCCATCCCTAATTGCCCCTGGAGAAGGTGGTGGGTGAGCTGCCCTCTTGAACCGCTGCAGTCCATGTGGTGTAGGTACACCCACAGTGCAGTTAGGGAGGGAGTTCCAGGATTTTGTCCGTGTGGTGTAGGTACACCCACAGTGCTGTTAGGGAGGGAGTTCCAGGATTTTGTCCGTGTGGTGTAGGTACACCCACAGTGCAGTTAGGGAGGGAGTTCCAGGATTTTGTCCCTATGGTGTAGGTACACCCACAGTGCTGTTAGGGAGTGAGTTCCAGGATTTTGTCCGTGTGGTGTAGGTACACCCACAGCGCTGTTAGTGAGGGAGTTCCAGGATTTTGTCCCTGTGGTGTAGGTACACCCACAGTGCTGTTAGGGAGGGAGTTCCAGAATTTTGTCCCGTGTGGTGTAGGTACACCCACAGTGCTGTTAGGGAGGGAGTTCCAGGATTTTGTCCGTGTGGTGTAGGTACACCCACAGTGCTGTTAGGGAGGGAGTTCCAGGATTTTGTCCGTGTGGTGTAGGTACACCCACAGTGCTGTTAGGGAGGGAGTTCCAGGATTTTGTCCCTGTGGTGTAGGTACACCCACAGCGCTGTTAGTGAGGGAGTTCCAGGATTTTGTCCGTGTGGTGTAGGTACACCCACAGTGCTGTTAGGGAGGGAGTTCCAGGATTTTGTCCCCGTGTGATGTAGGTACACCCACAGTGCTGTTAGGGAGGGAGTTCCAGGATTTTGTCCGTGTGGTGTAGGTACACCCACAGTGCTGTTAGGGAGGGAGTTCCAGGATTTTGTCCGTGTGGTGTAGGTACACCCACAGTGCTGTTAGGGAGGGAGTTCCAGGATTTTGTCCCTGTGGTGTAGGTACACCCACAGCGCTGTTAGTGAGGGAGTTCCAGGATTTTGTCCGTGTGGTGTAGGTACACCCACAGTGCTGTTAGGGAGGGAGTTCCAGGATTTTGTCCCCGTGTGATGTAGGTACACCCACAGTGCTGTTAGGGAGGGAGTTCCAGGATTTTGTCCCCGTGTGGTGTAGGTACACCCACAGTGCTGTTAGGGGAGGGAGTTCCAGGATTTTGTCCCCGTGTGGTGTAGGTACACCCACAGTGCTGTTAGGGAGGGAGTTCCAGGATTTTGTCCGTGTGGTGTAGGTACACCCACAGTGCTGTTAGGGAGGGAGTTCCAGGATTTTGTCCGTGTGGTGTAGGTACACCCACAGCGCTGTTAGGGAGGGAGTTCCAGGATTTTGTCTGTGTGGTGTAGGTACACCCACAGTGCTGTTAGGGAGGGAGTTCCAGGATTTTGTCCGTGTGGTGTAGGTACACCCACCGTGCTGTTAGGGAGGGAGTTCCAGGATTTTGTCCGTGTGGTGTAGGTACACCCACAGTGCTGTTAGGGAGGGAGTTCCAGGATTTTGTCCGTGTGGTGTAGGTACACCCACAGCGCTGTTAGGGAGGGAGTTCCAGGATTTTGTCCGTGTGGTGTAGGTACACCCACAGCGCTGTTAGGGAGGGAGTTCCAGGATTTTGTCCGTGTGGTGTAGGTACACCCACAGCGCTGTTAGGGAGCGAGTTCCAGGATTTTGTCCGTGTGGTGTAGGTACACCCACGGCGCTGTTAGGGAGGGAGTTCCAGGATTTTGTCCGTGTGGTGTAGGTACACCCACAGCGCTGTTAGGGAGGGAGTTCCAGGATTTTGTCCGTGTGGTGTAGGTACACCCACAGCGCTGTTAGGGAGGGAGTTCCAGGATTTTGTCCGTGTGGTGTAGGTACACCCACAGTGCTGTTAGGGAGGGAGTTCCAGGATTTTGTCCGTGTGGTGTAGGTACACCCACAGTGCTGTTAGGGAGTGGGTTCCAGGATTTTGTCCGTGTGGTGTAGGTACACCCCACAGCGCTGTTAGGGAGGGAAATCCAGGATTTTGTCCGTGTGGTGTAGGTACACCCACGGCGCTGTTAGGGAGGGAATTCCAGGATTTTGACTCAGCGACAGTGAAGGAACGGCCGTTATATTTCCAAGTCAGGATGGTGGGGGGCTTGGAGGGGAACTTCCAGTTTCCGATGTCATGCTAGACGGTAGTGACTGTGGGTTTGGAAGGTCCTGTGTTGAAGAGGGATCGGTTGTGGTGATGGAGGACTTGCATGTTGAGGAAGGTGAAGGGGTGGAGGGAGGGGCGTGTTGGGTTTGGGCGGGGGTGAAGTGTTGAGGGAGTGTTGATGTTGGCGTGGGGGTAAGGGTTGGGAGGGGTCTGTTAGGGTTAGGGTGGGGTTTTAGGGAGTGAGGGGAGTGTTGGGTTTGGGGTGGGGCGTTAGGTTTTGAGGGAGTGTTGGGTTTGGGGTGGGAGTGAGGGGGTGAGGGAGTGTTGGGGTGGGGTGGGGGGTGAGGGGGTGAGGGTGTGTTGGGGTGGGGTGAGGGTTTAGGGAGTGAGGGGGTGTTGGGGTTGGGGTGGGGGGTGAGTGAGTGGATGGGGTTTTGGGGTGGGGGTGGTGGGTGAGGGAGTGAGGGAGTGTTTGGGATGGGTGAGGGGTTCAGGTAGTGAGGGAGTGTTGGGGTGGGGGGTGAGGGGGTGAGGGACTGTTGGGGTTGTGGTGGGGGGTGAGGGAGTGTTGGAGTTGGGGTGGGGGGTGAGGGGGTGAGGGAGTGTTGGGGCGGGGGTGGGGGTTGAGGGAGTGAGGGAGTGTTGGGGTGGGGGGTGGGGCGTTAGGTTTTGAGGGAGTGTTGGGTTTGGGGTGGGAGTGAGGGGGTGAGGGAGTTTTGGGGTGGGGTGGGGGGTGAGAGAGTGAGGGAGTATTGGGGTGGGGTGAGGGTTTAGGGAGTGAGGGGGTGTTGGGGTTGGGGTGGGGGGTGGGGGGATGAGGGAGTGTTGGGGTTGGGGTGGGGGGTGAGGGAGTGTTGGGGTGGGGGGTGGGGGGTGAGTGAGTGGATGGGGTGTTGGGGTGGGGGTGGTGGGTGAGGGAGTGAGGGAGTGTTGGGATGGGTGAGGGGTTCAGGGAGTGAGGGAGTATTGGGGTGGGGGTGAGGGGGTGAGGGAGTGTTGGGGTTGTGGTGGGGGGTGAGGGAGTGTTGGAGTTGGGGTGGGGGGTGAGGGGGGTGAGGGAGTGTTGGGGCGGGGGTGGGGGTTGAGGGAGTGAGGGAGTGTTGGGGTGGGGGTGGGGGGGTGAAGGAGTGTTGGGGTGGGGGTTGAGGGAGTGAGGGAGTGTTGGGGGGTGGGGGTGAGTGAGTGGATGGGGTGTTGGGGTGGGGGTGGTGGGTGAGGGAGTGAGGGGAGTGTTGGGATGAGTGAGGGGTTCAGGGAGTGAGGGAGTATTAGGGTGGGGGTGAGGGGGTGAGGGAGTGTTGGGGTTGTGGTGGGGGGTGAGGGAGTGTTGGAGTTTGGGGTGGGGGGTGAGGGGGTGAGGGAGTGTTGGGGGTGGGGGTGGGGGTTGAGGGAGTGAGGGAGTGTTGGGGTGGGGGTGGGGGGTGAAGGAGTGTTGGGGTGGGGGTTGAGGGAGTGAGGGAGTGTTGGGGGTGGGGGGTGGGGGGTGAAGGAGTGTTGGGGGTGGGGTGGGGGTGAGGGAGTGTTGGGGTGGGGGGTGGGGGTGAGGGAGTGAGGGAGTGTTGGGGGTGGGGGTGGGGTGTGAGAGAGTGAGGGAGTGTTGGGGGTGGGGGGTGGGGGGTGGGGGGGGTGAGGGAGTGGTGGGGTGGGGGTGGGGGGATGAGGGAGTGAGGGAGTGTTGGGGTGGGGGTGGGGGGGGTGAGGTGAGTGAGGGAGTGGTGGGGTGGGGGTGGGGGGGTGAGGGAGGGGAAGGGAGTGTTTGGCTGGGGGTGGGGGGTGAGAGAGGGGAGGGGGAGTGTTGGGGTGGGGGGTGAGGGAGTGATGGGGTGGGGGGTGGGGGAGTGAGGGAGTGTTGGGGTGGGGGTTGGGGATGAGGGAGTGAGGGAGTGTTGGGGTGGGGTGGGCGGTGGGGGAGGGAGGGGAGTGTTGGGGTGGTGGTGGGGGGTGAGGGAGGGGAGGGGATTGTTGTGGTGGGGGGGGGTGGGGGGTGAGGGAGGGGAGGGGATTGTTGTGGTGGGGGTGGGGGGGTGAGAGAGTGAGGGAGTGTTGGGGTGGGGGTGAGGGAGTGTTGGGGTGAGGTTGGGGGGTGAGGGGGTGAGGGAGTGTTGGGGTGGGGGTGGGGGTGATGGAGGGAGGGGAGTGTTGGGGTGGGGTGGGCGGTGGGGGAGGGGAGGGGATGTGTTGGGGTGGGGGTGGGGGGGTGAGGGAGGGGAGGTGATTGTGGGGTGGGGGTGGGGGTTGATGGAGGGAGGTGAGTGTTGGGGTGAGGTGGGGGGTGAGGGAGTGTTGGGGTGAGGTTGGGGGTGAGGGGGTGAGGGGAGTGTTGGGGTGGGGGTGGGGGGTGGGGGTGAGGGAGTGTTGGGGGTGGGGGTGAGGGAGTGTTGGAGTGGGGGGTGAGGGAGTGAGGGAGTGTTGGGATGGGGGTGAGGGGTAGTGTTGGGTTGGGGGTGAGGGAGTGTTGGAGTGGGGGGTGAGGGAGTGAGGGAGTGTTGGGGTGGGGGTGAGGGAGTGTTGGAGTGGGGGGTGAGGGAGTGAGGGAGTGTTGGGGTGGGGGGTGTGGGGTGAGAGAGTGTTGGGGTGGGGGTGGGGGTGAGGGAGTGTTGGAGTGGGGGGTGGGGGTGAGGGAGTGTTGGGGTGGGGGTGAGGGAGTGTTGGGGTGGGGTGGGGGGTGAGGGAGTGTTGGGGTGGGGTGGGGGGTGAGGGAGTGTTGGGGTGGGGGTGGGGGAGTGAGGGAATGTTGGGGTGGGGGTGAGGGAGTGAGGGAATGTTGGGGTGGGGGGTGAGGGAGTGAGGGAGTGTTGGGGTGGGGGGTGAGGGAGTGTTGGGGTGGGGGTGAGGGAGTGAGGGAGTGTTGGGGTGGGGGTGTGAGGCTGATGGGAGTGTTGGAGTGGGGGGTGAGGGAGTGAGGGAATGTTGGGGTGGGGTGTGGGGTGAGAGAGTGAGGGAGTGTTGGGGTGGGGGGTGAGGGAGTGTTGGGGTGAGGTTGGGGGTGAGGGGGTGAGGGAGTGTTAGGGTGGGGGGTGGGGGGTGGGGGTGAGGAGTGTTGGGGTGGGGGTGAGGGGGTGGGGGTGAGGGAGTGTTGGGGTGGGGGTGAGGGGTGAGGGAGTGTTGGGGTGGGGGTTGGGGATGAGGGAGTGAGGGAGTGTTGGGGTGGGGGTGGGGGGTGAGGGAGTGTTGGGGTGGGGGTGGGGGGGTGAGGGAGGGCAGGGGAGTGTTGGGGTGGGGGGTGGGGGGTGAGGGAGTGTTGGGGTGGGGGTGGGGGTGAGGGAGTGAGGGAGTGTTGGGGTGGGGGTGGGGGGTGGGGGAGGGGAGGGGATTGTTGTGGTGGGGGTGGGGTGTGAGGGAGGGGAGCGGGGGTGTTGGTGTGGGGTGGGGGGTGAGGGAGTGTTGGGGTGGGGGTGGGGGTGGGGGGTGAGGGAGTGTTGGGGTGGGGGTGTGGGGTGATGGAGGGAGGGGAGTGTTGGGGTGGGGTGGGCGGTGGGGGAGGGGGAGGGGATGTGTTGGGGTGGGGGGTGGGGGGGTGAGGGAGGGGAGGTGATTGTGGGGTGGGGGTGGCGGTTGATGGAGGGAGGTGAGTGTTGGGGTGAGGTGGGGGGTGAGGGAGTGTTGGGGTGAGGTTGGGGGGTGAGGGGGTGAGGGAGTGTTGGGGTGGGGGTGAGGGAGTGTTGGAGTGGGGGGTGAGGGAGTGAGGGAGTGTTGGGGTGGGGGTGTGGGGTGAGAGAGTGAGGGAGTGTTGGGGTGAGGTTGGGGGGTGAGGGAGTGAGGGAGTGTTGGGGTGGGGGTGAGGGAGTGTTGGGGTGGGGTGGGGGGGGGTGAGGGAGTGTTGGGGTGGGGGTGGGGGGGGTGAGGGAGTGAGGGGAGTGTTGGGGTGGGGGTGTGGGGTGAGAGAGTGAGGGAGTGTTGGGGTGGGGGTGAGGGAGTGTTGGGGAGGGGTGGGGGGTGAGGGAGTGTTGGGGTGGGGGTGGGGGGTGAGGGAGTGAGGGAGTGTTGGGGTGGGGGTTGGGGGTGAGGGAGTGTTGGGGTGGGGGGTGAGGGAGTGAGGGAGTGTTGGGGTGCGGGTGGGGGGGTTGGGGGTGAGGGAGTGTTTGGGGTGGGGGTGGGGGGTGAGGGAGTGTTGGAGTGGGGTGGGGGGTGAGGGAGTGTTGGTGTGGGGGTGGGGGAGTGTTGGGGTGGGGGTGGGGGGTGAGGGAGTGTTGGGGTGGGGGGTGAGGGAGTGAGGGAGTGTTGGGGTGCGGGTGGGGGGGGTGAGGGAGTGTTGGGGTGGGGGTGGGGGGGTGAGGGAGTGAGGGAGTGTTGGGTTGGGGTGGGGTAGAGGGACGTGAGGGAGTGTTGGGGTGGGGGGTGAGGAGTGTTGGGGTGGGGGTGGGGGGGTGAGGGAGTGAGGGGAGTGTTGGGGTGCGGGTGGGGGGGGTGAGGGAGTGAGGGAGTGTTGGGTTGGGGGTGGGGTAGAGGGAGTGAGGGAGTGTTGGGGTGGGGGGGGGTGAGGGAGTGAGGGAGTGTTGGGGTGGGGGGTGGAGGGTGAGGGAGTGAGGGAGTGTTGGGGTGGGGGTGGAGGGTGAGGGAGTGAGGGAGTGTTGGGGTGGGGGTGAGGGAGTGAGGGAGTGTTGGGTGGGGTGAGGGAGTGAGGGAGTGTTGGGGTGGGGGTGAGGGAGTGTTGGGTGGGGTGAGGGAGTGAGGGAGTGTTGGGGTGGGGGTGGGGGGTGAGGGAGGGAGAGGAGTGTTGGGGTGGGGTGGGGGGGTGAGGGAGGGGAGGGGATTGTTGTGGTGGGGGTGGGGGGTGAGAGAGTGAGGGAGTGTTGGGGGTGGGGGTGAGGGAGTGTTGGGGTGAGGTTGGGGGTGAGGGGGGTGAGGGAGTGTTGGGGTGGGGGGTGGGGGTGATGGAGGGAGGGGAGTGTTGGGGTGGGGTGGGCGGTGGGGGAGGGGAGGGGATGTGTTGGGGGTGGGGGTGGGGGGTGAGGGAGGGGAGGTGATTGTGGGGTGGGGGTGGGGGTTGATGGAGGGAGGTGAGTGTTGGGGTGAGGTGGGGGGTGAGGGAGTGTTGGGGTGAGGTTGGGGGTGAGGGGGTGAGGGAGTGTTGGGGTGGGGGTGGGGGGTGGGGGTGAGGGAGTGTTGGGGTGGGGGTGAGGGAGTGTTGGAGTGGGGGGTGAGGGAGTGAGGGAGTGTTGGGATGGGGGTGAGGGAGTGTTGGGTTGGGGGTGAGGGAGTGTTGGAGTGGGGGGTGAGGGGAGTGAGGGAGTGTTGGGGGTGGGGGGTGAGGGAGTGAGGGAGTGTTGGGGGTGGGGGTGTGGGGTGAGAGAGTGTTGGGGTGGGGGTGGGGGTGAGGGAGTGTTGGAGTGGGGGTTGGGGGTGAGGGAGTGTTGGGGTGGGGGTGAGGGAGTGTTGGGGTGGGGTGGGGGGTGAGGGGAGTGTTGGGGTGGGGTGGGGGGTGAGGGAGTGTTGGGGTGGGGGTGGGGGAGTGAGGGAATGTTGGGGGTGGGGGTGAGGGAGTGAGGGAATGTTGGGGTGGGGGGTGAGGGAGTGAGGGAGTGTTGGGTGGGGGGTGAGGGAGTGTTGGGGTGGGGGGTGAGGGAGTAGGGAGTGTTGGGGTGGGGGTGTGGGGTGAGGGAGTGTTGGAGTGGGGGGTGAGGGAGTGAGGGAATGTTGGGGTGGGGGTGTGGGGTGAGAGAGTGAGGGAGAGTGTTGGGGTGGGGGTGAGGGAGTGTTGGGGTGAGGTTGGGGGGTGAGGGGGTGAGGGAGTGTTAGGGTGGGGGGTGGGGGGTGGGGGTGAGTGAGTGTTGGGGTGGGGGTGAGGGGGTGGGGGGGTGAGGGAGTGTTGGGGTGGGGGTGAGGGGGTGAGGGAGTGTTGGGGTGGGGGTTGGGGATGAGGGAGTGAGGGGAGTGTTGGGGTGGGGGGTGGGGGGTGAGGGAGTGTTGGGGTGGGGGTGGGGGGTGAGGGAGGGCAGGGGAGTGTTGGGGTGGGGGTGGGGGGTGAGGAGTGTTGGGGTGGGGGTGGGGGTGAGGGAGTGAGGGAGTGTTGGGGTGGGGGTGGGGGGTCAGGGAGTGAGGGAGTGTTGGGGTGGTGGTGGGGGGTGGGGGAGGGGAGGGGATTGTTGTGGTGGGGGTGGGGTGTGAGGGAGGGGAGCGGAGTGTTGGTGTGGGGTGGGGGGGTGAGGGAGTGTTGGGGTGGGGGTGGGGGTTGGGGGGTGAGGGAGTGTTGGGGTGGGGGTGTGGGTGATGGAGGGAGGGGAGTGTTGGGGGTGGGGGTGGGGGGTGAGGGAGGGGAGGTGATTGTGGGGTGGGGGTGGCGGTTGATGGAGGGAGGTGAGTGTTGGGGTGAGGTGGGGGGTGAGGGAGTGTTGGGTGAGGTTGGGGGTGAGGGGGTGAGGGAGTGTTGGGGTGGGGGTGAGGGAGTGTTGGAGTGGGGGGTGAGGGAGTGAGGGAGTGTTGGGGTGGGGGTGTGGGGTGAGAGAGTGAGGGAGTGTTGGGGTGAGGTTGGGGGTGAGGGAGTGAGGGAGTGTTGGGGTGGGGGGTGAGGGAGTGTTGGGGTGGGGTGGGGGGTGAGGGAGTGTTGGGGTGGGGGGTGGGGGGGGGGTGAGGGGAGTGAGGGAGTGTTGGGGTGGGGGTGTGGGGTGTGAGAGGTGAGGGAGTGTTGGGGTGGGGGTGAGGGAGTGTTGGGGTGGGGTGGGGGGTGAGGGAGTGTTGGGGTGGGGGTGGGGGGTGAGGGAGTGAGGGAGTGTTGGGGTGGGGGGTTGGGGGTGAGGGAGTGTTGGGGTGGGGGGGTGAGGGAGTGAGGGAGTGTTGGGGTGCGGGTGGGGGGGTTGGGGGTGAGGGAGTGTTGGGGTGGGGGTGGGGGGTGAGGGAGTGTTGGAGTGGGGTGGGGGGTGAGGGAGTGTTTGGGGTGGGGGTGGGGGAGTGTTGGGGTGGGGGGTGGGGGGTGAGGGAGTGTTGGGGTGGGGGGTGAGGGAGTGAGGGAGTGTTGGGGTGCGGGTGGGGGGGTGAGGGAGTGTTGGGGTGGGGGTGGGGGGGTGAGGGAGTGAGAGAGTGTTGGGTTGGGGTGGGGTAGAGGGAGTGAGGGAGTGTTGGGGTGGGGGGGGTGAGGGAGTGTTGGGGTGGGGGTGGGGGGGTGAGGGAGTGAGGGGAGTGTTGGGGTGCGGGTGGGGGGGTGAGGGAGTGAGGGAGTGTTGGGTTGGGGGGTGGGGTAGAGGGAGTGAGGGAGTGTTGGGGTGGGGGGGTTGGTGAGGGAGGTGAGGGAGTGTTGGGGTGGGGGTGGAGGGTGAGGGAGTGAGGGAGTGTTGGGGTGGGGGTGGAGGGTGAGGGAGTGAGGGAGTGTTGGGGTGGGGGTGAGGGAGTGAGGGAGTGTTGGGGTGGGGGTGAGGGAGTGTTGGGGGTGGGTG